>JAWIIG010000241.1:0-31472 GCA_033557465.1 Ichthyophis bannanicus
AAAAACACCCTTCCAACAGTTAAATATGGTGGAGGATCCATAATGTTGTGGGGCTGTTTTTCTGGTCTCAGGAACTGGAAGCCCTTGAATGTATTCAAAGAATCCCGAAGACAGAGGACTACCAACGTATTGGTGGGTTGGGAGTTAATGTGCCACCTTTGTCAGAAAGCTAGGTCGTGAGTCACAGGTCCTAGGTCCTCCAGCAGGACAATGACCCAAAACATACATCCAAAAGAAAAAAGGAATGGTTTAAAAGGAATCATGGATTTTTTTTAAATTGGCTAGCTATGAATCCTCACTCTCAATCCAATTGAATACCCTTTGGAAAGAGCTGAAAGCTTGCCATTGGTAAAAGGAATCTTGGAAAAATTTATGCCTGGAGACAAATGCACAGTTGAAGAGTGGGAGAAACTATCAAGAGAGAGATGTATGAAACATATAATGGCTACAAGAAATGTTTGGAGGCTGTGATCACTGCAAAGGGTTGTGCAAAACCAAATATTAGTGAAGGGTGCCATTAAAATCCCTGTCCAGGTCATATTTTTTTCTCAGAAATTACTACATCTAAGTTGCACAGACATCTTTTTGGTTGTATATACCTTTGAACATACTATTAAAATATTATAATGGCAAACAGTTGGATTATTTCGCAATTATTTCTCAAGATATTGTATACAGCATACCTAAAATGCAAGGGTGCCAATAATGTTGATCAACAACTATAGGTGAATTTGTCCCTCCTGCCATTAGTACATTGCAAACACACAGCCAAACAACTACCAACGCACCCCAAGTGCACAGTACCATCCATTGAGATGGTTTTAAGTGCATACACACTAACAGCAACTACAGTGGTAAATACCTGCCCAGGAGGACCCTCGCTCTAAATCACAATGCCCCATTAACCATCAGGGTCTGCTTCCACCCATAAACTGCTCAGTCCCACTCAGTCACATGCTAGCCAGTTCCATCAGATTTGTAGGGCAGGGACCCAAACTAACTTTGTAGCACAGCAGAGTTACTGCGCACTTAACATCATTCTAATGATTAACATATTGTAGTAACCATGCTCTTTAGGGAAGAACAACCCAAACGACAGCTACACAATGCAAGGGTACACCTTAGGAGAGCCACCATCCAGGAAAACGATATAGGTGCCATCATGGACAATACGCTGAAATACTCTGCTCATGGGGGTGTTGCAACAGCCAAGAAAGCTACAATATAGTGCTAGGACTCAAAAGGAACAGGGGAGGCCCAAAGGGGGTTGATGCCATGGGCGGAGACGCGGATCCTCGGGGCCTCATTTGGGCATAAATAATTGCATAATGTTACCAAACAATAACTTTTAGTAAACATGCCTCTTGATGAGTGTATGGATAAAGAAAGTCTAAAAGATTTCCTACATTACTAATAATCCAGTGCCAACCGCCAGGGGCAAAATTAGGAACTACTACAAACACTGCCCATTTAGAACCGCAGCACCCACCACCGTATCATAACAGCACTACCAGGATACAAAGCACCAAACTCTACCTATCAAAAGGCAATCTACTGCAAATATTAAAAACAATACATTGCAGAGAATAACAAGTACATGACCTACTGGGGAAAGAAGAACAATTGGCAATGTCAAATAGGATTAACATAAACAGAAGACCTCAGCTCAGTTACCAATTCAGAACATAGAACCATCCACCAAACAAGGAATCACAAGTTAGAACCAGGAAGACAATAATTAAACTGGGAAACCCCCAAAGGCCAAACCTGGAATGTACCCAACACTGTACAAATCACGTATAAAATTAATTTCCTCTTGTACTAAGCAAAGCATAGACATTAATGATGCACATTTCCCCAAGCTGACATATTCCAGTTAATAAATTCAAAATAAAGAGATATTTTTTTCCCTTTTGTGCATTTTTTTTCAGTTTCAATTGCTCCAGCCACTTTCTTCTGTGTTTCTTTCTTCTTGTCTTCCTGCTAACTCTCCATCGGCTGCTGTCCATTTGTCCTTTCTTCTCTCTTCTAGGTTTTTTTTTCCATTCTCTCTCTAACATACAATGTTTTAACATATCTAATCTTTCTCCTTTTGCTCGGTTCCTCCATTTCTATTTCCATCCACTCAAATTTTACCCCCTCCCTCCTCAGTTCCCACTTACCTCTCTCCCAATACCCTGCTAATTGTAGATTTGTCTTCCCTCCCTATAAAATATTTTTCCCCCCCTCTCCATTTCCACTCTCCCAGCTCCATCCCATTCTAAATCCGCCCCCAACATCAGCTCCCTTCTAGTTGCCGCCCCACCCAGCATCCACTCCCCCATCAGCCCATCTTCCCAATCCTATCCGAGCCACAACCAGCAGCCTATAAGTGTAAACGTTTCCATTCCTACAATAGAACCATAGGGCACATACAGATCTTTCATACTGGGTCAGAACCAAAGGTCCATCAAGCCATGCTCCTGGTTTCCAACAGTGGCCAATCTAGGTCCATACGTACCGTGCGGTTCCCACAAAAGACACAGGTTCCACCATGCTTGTACTGGTCCCAGCAATGATATCCTGGGTCCTCTTCTTAATAATGGTTTATGGACCTTTCCTCACAGGAACTTGTCCAAAACCTTTTTTAAAACCCAGCTACACTAACAGCCTTTACTACAATCCTCCGGTAATAAATAGTTCCAGAGTTTGATTACACGTGAAGTGAAAAAATATTTTCTTTTATTAGTCTTAAAATAGTTTACCCTGTATCTTCATGGCATGTCCCCTAGTCTTTGCTATATTCTGATAAACGTAAACAATCGATCTACGTTTACCCCGTTCCCCTCCGTTCATTGTGAACTTATAGACTTCTATCATATCTCCCCTCAAGCCGTCACTTTTCCAGGTTAAAGAGCCCTAACCTTTTTTTAGCCGTTCTTCATAGTAGTATCCTTCCATCCCCGATTATCATTTTGGTGGCTCTTCTCTGAACCTTTTCTTAATATCACTATATCCTTTTTAAGAGTACGCGCGACCAGAATTAGTTTGTGCACACAATATTCAAGGTGTCTGGTCTCCACCATCTCGAACCCGATATATAGAGGCATTGAATAATAATTTCTTTTTGTTTTATTTTCCATTCCTTTCCTTATAGATACACTAGCATTCTATTTGCTCTCTAATGGCCGCACGATTTTGCTTCTTTCTTGCACACTGGGCCCGATGGGTTTTGAGGTTTTAACATGTTAATCCACCAAATGACGCCTAAATCTTTTTCCTGGAGTGGTGGTTCCTATATGGAACCTTGGTGCATCGTGTAACCATAGTTATTTTTTTGAGTTGTGAGTTGTTCTTGTGGCCCTAGGTGCATAACGTGTCCAACATTAATTTCATCGTGCCATTTTGATGCCACAAAGTCTTCAAATTTAGTAAGAGTCCTCTTTGCAATTTTCCACAATCCTCCTGGGGTTTTAACAACTTTAAAATAGTTTTGTGTGTCATCTGCAAATTTGGATAACCTCACTTCATAATTCCACTTTCCAGGTCATTTATGAATGAATTTGTCCAAAAAGCAGCAGCACAAGCCAGACCCACCACACAAAAACACAAAAGCACAGATCCCTGGGGTTTACACCACTATTCACCCTTTCTTCCATTGGGGGGAACAAAAAAAATATGGCTAATTTTAGGCCCTACCACTCTTGGGCTTGTCTAATCTTCTTAACCAGTTACTGAATCCACCTAACAAATAGTACAACTGCCTCCTATGCCCATGACTCTTTAGTCTCTTGCCAATAAGTCTCTGCATGACGGGGGACCTTGTCAAAGGCTATTCCTTAAAGTTCCAGATACACAATATCAACCGACTCACCTTTGTTTACCTGTTTATTCACACCTTCAAAAAAAACATAACAGTTATTAGGTAAGACAAGATCTTCCTTTTTTTTTCTAAAGCAATGTTGGCTGTTCTCCATTAGGCCTCATGTATTTCTATCTACTATGCTCAGGTATTAGGTTTGTCCTTACACTCTTATTGATGGTTCTGCTACCATTTTTCTTGTTCCTTCTCGGTACCTGAGATCAGGCTCACCAGGTCTGGTAGCTTCACGGATTCACCCCTGGAAACACTTTTGTTTAAAAATGGTTGGGTGGTTGTACATTGGGAGTCCTAGCTCCCCAATCCCATTTCAAGGTCTTTTATCTGAGTCCCTCCTCCCTACAGCTTCATTCCAATGACATAGTCCCCCTTTTTATCAGTGTCCATTTCTAGTCCTTTCCTAGCCACACCATCAGCCCATGTCCAAATCATAGCTCCCCTCCACTCAGACCCCATTTACAATCAAAGCCCCCCATGAGCCTACTTTCAGTTCTAGCACCTTCCATGAGACCATTTACATCGAAAGCCTCCACCACAGTCCATTTCCAATATTACCCCCCACCCCGAAACAGCCCATTTCCCCAAGTCCTATCCTTAGCCCATCCATCAGCCCATTTCCTGTCCTAGATACCCCACCCACTCAGCCCATTTCCAGTCCGAGCTCCATCCTCTCACAGCCCATTTCCATTCCAAGCCCCCCTCCCAATCAGCTATTTGCAGTTTCAGCACCCATTCCATTCAGCCCACCCCATTTTCAGTCCTAGCAAAAACCCCCAGCCCAGTACCATGTCCTAGCACCCCCATAGCCCATTACCCAGTCCTAAGCCCCCCATCAGAACTTCAAGTCCTAACCCCCATCAGCCCATTTTCCGTCGTAGCCCACCATTTAGCCCAGATCAGATCCTAAAAACCCCCCAATCAGCCCACTTCCAGTCATAAGTCCCCAATCACGCCCATTTGCAAGCTTATTAGCCCCACCATAGCCCATTATCAGTCCTAACCCCCCATTCAGCCCCACTTCCAGTCCTAAACCCCATCAGATCATTTCCAGTCTTAGCCCCCCCATAGCACATTACCAGTCCAAACCCTATCAGCCCACTTCCCAGGTCCCTAACCCCCCCATCACCACATTTTCAGGTCTTAGACCCACCAATAGCCCATTACCAGTCATAACAACCATCAGCCCACTGCCAGTCCTAACCCCCCATAAGCCCATTTCCAGTCTTAGCCCCCCCATCGCCTATTACGTCCTAACACCCCATCAGCCCATTTCCAGTCTTTAGCCCCCCCATAGCCCATTAGCAGTCCGAACCCCCCTACCTCATCAGCCACTCCCAATATTAGCCCACCCATAAGCCCAGTACCAGTCATAACCCCCTTCCCCATTCAGCCCATAGATATAAAAAAAACCAAACTCGCCGCTGCTGGCAGCTGCCGCCGTGGCAGTGGCAGAATCAAGCATCCGCGCGGGGGCCCCCCCTGCCCACAGAGCCCTCCTGGCATCAGCTCTCAAAGTGCGAGCTTTTCAGAGCTTGGAAGGGAGAAGGTTCCCTTTCCCGCAAACTCTGTTAAGCGGCGATGGGGGGGTTGAGGGGAAACAGGAAGTACCATTAGCCCGGCGGGCTGGCTTAAACAGAGCTGCGAGAGAGAAACTCTCTCTGCGAGGCTCTCTGAAAGATAATATATTGATAGAGGTGATGCAGGAGGGCTCTGGAGGGAAGGGGGGGGGTGGACTGTGGGACCACTTGATTCTGACGCTTGGCCACGGAAGCAGCGGCAGCCAGTTTGTTTGTTTTTTAATACATCTATGAGATGATGAAGAATGTTGTTTTGCGCAGGGCCCCCTGAAACGTGGGGCCCTGTGCAAACAAACATTCTTGCTAAATGGATGGGCTGGCCCTGATAAGGAATAGAATGGCAGAATAAAATAAAGGATATCGAATGCATCTGTATTGCTCCATAAGTGTGACCGCCACCTTGAGTTGCTGTGCAGTTCTGGTCACCATATCTAAAAAAAAACCGAGATAGCAGAATCAGAAAGAATTAGGGGTAGGGCGACCAAAAATGATAACGGGGAGGAAAGCGTGACCCCCATGAGGAAAAGGCTTAAAAGGTTAAGGCTCCTCAGCTTGGAGAAGAGACAGCTGAGGCGGAGATATTATAGAACAGTCTATATAAAACAATGAGCTAAGTAGAAACAAGTCAGTTGGTACTCCTTTTTAAAAAAAGTATAAAAGATATGGAGGACATGCAATGACAAACTATAAAGTAGTACATTTAAGACTAATGGGAGAATGGTTTTTTTACTCAATGTGTAATTAAAGCTCTGAAATTCATTGTCAGATCATGCAGTAGCTGTATTTTAAAAAAGCGTTTTTGCGCAAGTTCCTGGAGAAAAAGTCCATTAAACATTATTAAAGTGAACAGATGGGAAATCCCTTGCTTAACCCTGTGATAAAACAGCATAGAATCTGTTAACCTTTTGGGATCCTGACAGGGTACTTATGACCTGAGTTTGGCAACTGTTGTGGAGAGGATATTGGACTTGATGCATGATTGGTCTGATTCACTATAGCAAATATTGGTTCTTGTGTTCTTACGCTGTGCATTGTTACCATGATTAGATGGTATTAGCATCTCAGATTAATGTAGAGAAAAGATCATATGTGCTCTCCCTTTTTTGCCAGAAATAGGGACAAATAGTAACAAGGATTTATAACAAATTTTAAGGTACTAAAATTGTATTCAGATTGTGCACCAACCCTCTCAAAGTAAGATGACCAAGGGGAGGATCATAGATGATTAAATGGTTCAAGTTTCAATTCTATCCTCTACCAATGTGACTGAGATAGAGTCTCCAAAGTACAGGCAATAAACCATAATCATTTTAGATTAGATCATTTCATGTACCAAGACAAGTCATAGAATATCACTTTGATGACCCTGTAAATAGGAAAACCTAAACAAGAACTATGTTTAGGTTGTCAAAAACCCACGCGTTCTGGGAACTGCAATAATAATATCATCGCGTTAGAACAACCTGTGTTTCAGTAGTATTAGCACGGTGGCAATATAGCCCATCAGCTGCTAAACCACAAAATAAAAAGAGAATATGGCGCTAAAACACAGTGACCCTGACAGGTTTAAACACCCATGACTTTATGACTTTATTTTGACTACTTGGTGAAGGACAGACCCGGACCGCATCATGTATTTATTCTTATTTTCCGTATACATTTGTATACGGCTCCTTCCAGCGATCAGCAGTGGTTTGATTACAGATTGAAAATTGTCAAATCATGACCAGGGAAATTTTTTGAGGTATAAACACATTGATTAGACAGGAAAGCCCCAGCACACAGAGAACTAATTTTACAGGGACACATGGGCGATGGAGGGGTAGTGGCTTGCCCCAAACCACAAGGAAGAACCTGTGCGAACTAGAAAAACAGTCCTGGGCCATAAGGTTGCCGTCCTCTAGTGGGATTTGAACCCCCGACCTTCTGGCCTGAAGTACCTTGCCCCCAACCACTAGGCCCCTCCTCCACTCCAGTGCCCATGGATGCTAGATCCAACAAATAAGGCATGAAACTAAAGGAAACGGTTTTTGTTTTCCTTTGACCTTCAAAGTAGAGGTTAAGAGCCTCTGAATAAAAAGGGTAATCCAGCTTGAATTTTTATCTTCTGGTACATATATTTGGTTTGTGACTGCCATATACAAAATTACAAGTTAAGGGATTTTATATACTGTGGCAAGCACCTCACAGAGGGTTTTCACGATCAGTTTGATACCAGTATCAGGTATTGTTAGGTGTTAAATTAAATGTGAAAAAGTATATTCTGCATTAAAATATACAAGGAAGAAGTTGTTCCATTCCAGATATCCCCCAACCTTTTCATTGCAAAAGTATCAGTTTGCATCATTTGAATGCCCTGTTGTCTGCAACTGTAATTGATTTAGGGCAGCTCAGTGCTGATTGACTACTGCACAGGGACAGTAACACCATAGGTGACAATTACACCAGCAAAAATATGGGAATATTTGTAAAAGTATGTAACTTGACGTTGGACTTGGAACAAAAACCAAATTTTGCTTGTCAGCAATGATTCAGGAGAGGTTTGAGGAAAAAAGAATGATGAGAATAAAGAAGCAACATACTACAGTTTTTTTTAAACAATTGTTTGATAGTCTTAGCAGCCTTGCCAAATAAGGAGACATTAGTATGGTATAAAAACATGAAAGGGACCTATGTATGTGATGGGGGAATGCTATTGCAAGGTGATGGGGGAGTGTTGTTGAGGGATGAAGTGGGATAATTAAGAAGGACTTTGATGGACTGAAAAAATGATGAAGGTAATTTGAAGTGAGGGATCTGGCTACTGAATATGTAAAAAAAAAAAAAAAAAAAAAAAAAGGAGAGAGATGAGGCACTTTATTCAACTATGCCATCGCCAGAATCATTCAATTTAGGGGAATTAATCTAAGCCCCAACACAGACTCAACAATTAGAAATAGCACATCTGGAGACAGGCATGGGTGCACCTTGCACCCTGTATGAGCTTTGGAAAACACCACACTGGCCATCTGTGGTACTCTAAGATGCTTTTTGCATCATTTTGGCCCTGTATGTACTGGCCAGGCACGCATGGGCCAAAAAGAGGGATGATTTGATGACAAATTCTCACCTAAAAAAAATTGGTATAATTCTAAAAAAACCTTGCCAGAAAATCGCAGAATATGTGTGTGCATCTTGGTCTCTGATCTGTTTTTAACATGTAAAGATCAGGCAAGGGCTAAATGGAATTATTTCTTACCTGCAAAGGAATCTCCAGTGGTTAAAGAGACAAAGAGTTTATCAAAACTGCGAGACATAGTTGACACCATATGGAGATAGTTACTGATCTTAAGTAAATATGGATAATGAATTCAGGTTATATCACTGTGACAATCTAAATCCAGCATATTTAGGGGCATGTTTACTAAAGTCCGCAAAATCTGCAGCGGGCGCTAAAATCAGCGCCATGGCTAACGACGTCGTCGCATTGACAACGCGGCAGAAAGAGAGAACACGTTTTAAAACGCCTCAGCAACACGTGGGTGTGTAGCACCTTACCCGCACAGGCGTACGCGGTTCAGTAACGCGCGGCAGCGTACAAGTGCGGGCCCGCAACTGTCCGGATAGAGGCGTGGAACGGGCTAAAGGAGGGCGGAGGAAGGCTCCGGAGGGGGGACGGAGGGACGGGGTTGGGGGGGTGCACACCTGAATGGTGTGCGAGAGGTGGGGAGGGGATGAGTCTCCGCCGCACTGGTATGCAGGGTCACGAATCTACATGATCAAAAGCAATCTAGCGACGAGTGAAACACTCGCGGGTAGAGGGGGCATAATAAAGGGAAGAGATAAACCATTTCCGTCCAGCAGATGTACAGCAAAACCGGGGAAACATGCAAAAACGGCAGCCAGTGTGAGACATGTGCCATCAGCACAAAAAACTGCAATGAAAAAGAGGAGGAAATGGACCCACAAACAAAAGCATTAAAATAGTAAAGTTCAGCTGGGGGGACAGGTATAGTAACTGCGCAAAAGTTTAAAAAACACACCCAGCAGAGCTCCTAAAAAATAAAATAACACGTTGTTTGGGAAAAGGGTAGGGCACGGCAGCGGAGACACCTCCACACAAAACGGTCTCCGATGTATTGGACATCCCTTCTGGGATGGTGTTACGTATGGTTGACCAGTCAAATCTAGCACTGGGTGCCCAGGCTGAGGGGAATATGCTTATTCCCCCTCTGTTCGGAACGTTCATACCAGTGCTTATATTTGCACGTTTGTCTACCAGACAGGCGTGAAGGAGCTCACAGTAATAAATGTTGCAGACGCAGAGGGTCTGTGGAACCCCACCCTGCCCAGGTCTACTATCATCCAGGGACTGCACCTGTCGTCTCTGTGGCCACAGTGTGTGTGCATGTGGACAGGAGACCGGTCTAACCTCTAGGACCAGAGGGCCACACGTTCAAATCACAGCTAAGGCAAATGCGCAGCACAATCCCAATATTTAAAACCACCACTAAACACAGTATGAGCAGTAGTACACCACCTTTATTGCACAGAAAACAAAAGCATGTTGCAAACCACCCATCATTTTAATCTTATAAACCACACACACACCAGCCACAATGAGCCGATCACGCCAAACAGCCGCGTCCCCCACCAATGCCGAGTCCTGTAGTGCCACAACTGTAGGGGCCAAGGGACCACGTAGAGTAGAGGGTTCAGTAGCGTTAGAGGGTAATGGTACGCACAGATAGTGCCTCGTACATGCTCACCCCAGTGCCAAGGGCCAAGTGTGTCCCTGGTCATGATCACGTTATACTGGGTGGCCCACGTTCCACAAAAACCTTGCTAAAGAACAGAAAAAACAAAGCTAGGACCGCTTATACCATGTGAGCCAAATACAGTCCTGGGGTTACACTACGCAATCAGGTTCATATCCCTTTGCAAGGATAAGGGAACATGCCAGCATGGGGCGGAAAAGGGTTCAGATGAGCTGGAGAGGGGGGGCGGTAGTGGCTGCTAAGCCAACAGAGGACAAGTGGCCAGGCCATGTGCAGGCCTTGGGGCACCGTCCACTGCAACAGACAGGCCCTGTCGGATTATGTATCAGTCATGGACCCACCAGGGATGCAGCCCACATCACAGTGGCTAAACGGTGGTGGCAGTGCACACAGACAGATGTGGGCATGAACAGGAGGGTCACAGGTTTCTGAGCCCCGCTGCAGCTAGCCGCCAACCCTGTCCACATATTCACCCCACAGCTACACTCGTTAGCGGTAGTAAGGACAAACCGTTATTGCTGAGCACGAAGGCATAGGCATGGATCAATACGCCTCATCTTTTACCACACACAAACACAGGGACACCCATTAAACAGGCACATTATCTCTCAGCAGAGTCTCCCAAATGCAGTCCTGGAGGGCCAAACAACATTCAGGGTCCATGCTTCCCATAAGACAGAGGCCTTGTGCTGCCAGATTGTCTGCCACCAACCCCATGCTATGCAAAACTGTAGCCCATGCAGATTTAATAGGGGGACAGATGATAGGGGCGCCGAACAGTGTCGGGAACAACCCAGGACTGGATTAAGGGAGACTCTGCCGTAAACCACGCAAAGAGGCAAAGGTTCAAGACGGCCCACCCACACCCACAGGCTTCACATTGGAAAAGCCCCTTGGGGGGGCATCTACCAGATCTAGCTCCTGCGTACCATAGCAAATGCCACCCTATACCTGGGTGTACCACGGTACACAACGACCACCAAACTGTTTGATGTGGGGTACTGGAGGTAGACAGTCCTACACACAGCCACTGTTTGCTCCTTGTGCTGCAGCAGAACAAGCATGTAGAGCATGCTGTGGTGCTGGTGCCCCCAGGTCTGGCCCCTTCGACGAGTATTTTACACAACACGTGTGGGAGTGACATGCAGCAGTACTGTGCTACCAATATCCATGACTGTACCCTTCCCAGGACTGGTGTGGTGGGCACGTCGACCAATTGACTCCCCCAATAGTAGCACAATGATGGGCCCATAGGTGAGGGGGGGGGGGTGTCTGTCTATACAGTGTGTGTTGGCTACAAACACCCTCAACAGGCCCACACTGCCAGAACTGTTGGCCAGTATTGGCCTGACAATTGTGCATAATGAGCGAGCAAGGGTTACCATGGGTATAGCTCAGACAGCGGTATGTGCTGGCCAGGATGCATCATGCACAGCGGCATGGGGCACTGGCTGGGGACATTGTAATGCCCAGCCAAAACACCTACACAGACAGGCTGACCTCTGTTATCTTCGTGCCTGGTGGATCACTCTAACCCGTGAGCGTGCAGTGTGATGACAGCATGGCTAGGCACACCATAGTGCGGGATAGCATTTCTCTCCTGTGATATATATGGGTGGCGTTGTGGGCCTCTTCATGGACTGATCTCCCTGTGTGTGCTCGCCCCCCCAGTTTGGGGTGCATGCAATACTATCAGGCACTATCCAGCAGACTCTGCACAGCTGGTATGTGTCCTGATGGAGCTCCGTGCAGGGTGTGTGCAGCAGCCTGATGGGCCTGCTGCAGGGAGAAAGATTAAATCCTAGCCTTGCGTGCTGGGGTGCACCCCAGAATATCGTCAGGCCTACTGTCTGTTATGATAGTGTGTGTTTGGATGTGTGTGGAGCGTGCTTGGGAACTGCCCTGTAGGGTGTCGGTCCCCCAGCAGGAAGGGGTTGATGGCCCACTCTACTGCCATTAGTGCAAGGGGGGGGGGAAGGAAAGGATGGGGATGTCAAGTTGGATGGGAGACACTGTTTGTCATGGGGGGGGGGGAAGTATGTTGCCCAGCCTATGGGGGGGGGGGGGGCAAGGAGAACCACCAACTAAGACAGAAGGGGTATCCATGATGAGTTTGCAACACCTTCTTATCACACAGGTTAAATACTGATGTTGAGCTCTGGCATGGCCGTGATGTGGACCTGGTCCTGGGCACCAACCCCCACCCTCAGGGTGAGCACAGTACCTGCACAATTGTAGACGGTGTGTAGCTACCCCTCGCCGGCCCAGTCCTCACGCTCAGGCCCACCACCCAGGCCGAGGCTTCTGTGTGGGTGGACACGGAAAGTTCCCCCTACCATGAGTGTAGCCTTTTGGGGTTGCAGTTCCACCATCGTGTGTGCATCTGTGGGCAGCTGAATTTGCATGTGCATTGCATAATGGCGTACGGGTGGGCCTATCCCCGTCCTGTCTACAGCACGCAGACTGTCTGTGGGGTGACGTGCAAGGCTCTCTGCAGCCACACAGCGCGGCTTACTCAGAGCTATAGTGCCGTAGCCCAAGGGGTCCGTCACTGCCTTTATAGCAGGAGGTCATGGGTTCAACGTCCACAGAGGGGTTCTGCTGATAGGGTTGTCCGAGAGCATTGTACATTTCACTGGACATATGTTTATGGCATCAAAAAACACACCACGTCGCCAGACTGTACCCATAAAGGGTCGCATCGCTGACGGGTGCATTATGAGGGCGGCCCTATAGGCCACCTTATGGTTGCAAGCCATATTGCGTGCACTATACAGTTATCACGTGGCGACAGGTGTATACAAAAATGGTGCCCTATAGGGGACTTGCTAGGGTGCCTTTGCGGACGTTGTGCACTGTAACAGGGCCTTACGGGCCCCTATCTTCCCATCGTTTTCGTTCCCCATATTTTAATCTTTTGTTGCTTTTACTTAACACGCTGTGAGAGCGGTTATTACTGGTAGTGGGTAAATAAAAATATAAACTATAAAAGGCCTCCTACAGCACACCTCACAATAATACTTACTGCCCCAGCCAACCTTGCTCACTGTTGCCACTGTGAGGGGTTGAACCCCTGACCTCTGCACCATTGGTCAGTATCCCAACCATTGTGCTTAAGGCTCTGTTACTGTTTGCTGTAGCACATCAGTGGCGCAAACTATGCGCGGCCCACTATCGGACCCTCTGTTCCCTCATTACATCAAGCGCGCCGCCCCTCTGCCCCCCAAACCTAACAGTGACGCCGCCCCCTGCCGCCCCCAATGAACGGTGCGCCGACTCATGCCGTTAAAAATAAACGTGCGCCCGCTCTCTGCCGCCCAAAATTACTATACCTCCCACAACACTTTTTCCCACTACATTTGATGCCGCAGCTGGGGCGCCTCTTCCATTGAGCACAATGTGGGTGTTTGCAACCCATAGGCCCCCTGCCACCATGGGTCAGATGTCGATCACCATTGCTACTACGGCTATGCGTAATTAGGTTTATTTGCTAGCAGCGGCCCCCATCGTAGCCTTTCCCACGCGCCAATGTGGGCCTTCACGCCACATTAGCTTGTCGACTACGCACAGCGTTTGACTGCTGGTGTCTGTGCCATGTTACGACCCGGAAATACTGGCCACTCCGTATGTGGCACCTAGTACGCACCTAACGGGTGTACCCACACAGAGCAACCTACTTTAATTTAAACAACGCCCTTAATATTGGCCAGTCATTGCAATGTGAGAACAGCTTATCTAGCACAATCACATTTCATGTAAAAAAACCAGAAGCCAAAGAAAGCCATTGAGTATGTGTTAGATAGGTTCAAAAAAGACCCCAAATGTGTATACACATTCAACATTCGCAAAATGGTGTTTCAGTGTCCATACGATAAATGACACACAACAGTGGGATATGTAATGTGTGGCGCGCAGCAGGTATGAGCGATAAACTTTTCTGTGCGCATTACCTGTTGCGTTGGACGCAGTTGTCCCAAAGCTTTTTAGTGATATATGGGCAATACATGGCTGGCCAGGGCTGTCGTAAGGCCACATGCTACGTACTGCGTTCGGTGCGCACAGATGGACGCCTATACGTTTCCCTGAACATGATCGCGCCATATGGAGTGGCGCAGTAGTTAGCAACGTAAATTTGCGCGTCAGGTGCCCTACGCCTGAAGGGGCGTGGATGCACGCTGAGTCAAAGTCAGGGGATAATATCTGAAAAATGGCGCCCGAGAGTAAGGAAGCCCTCCTTCAACCTCCGAGAGGCTTCAAGGCACCGTCCGGGCTGATCGCACCAACGCCAGCACAAGCGCCTCCCAGGGGTCCCAACGGGACACAGGGACAGCTCCAGGGGTCTAAGGGAGTGGGCAACGTCTGCAAAGACGCTTCAATAGTTGAAGCAGACTTAACCACGTGATGGTAACTCGTGTATGGCGGACTCTCCTCTTTCCGAATGCCTCTTTGCCTTCACTCCCTGTACCTCAAAATGAGATCTGTAGCCTGTGCTAATTGCAATTATCCCATGCTGTATGTCATGAGGTTACTGCTGAGTCAGTAATGTTACGCACAAGATGAGAAGACATAGCGAAAGTGTATCTGCTGCTCAGTTTGTGGAGTGTGGGTTGACTAGTCACCCATGCGGTGGTGTCGAGTGTGACATGGTCATAGAGGTGTCCATGCTACCCTGGTGGCATGTCAGCTTAGCTTTGCACCGATGGCTGTGTCCACAAGCATACTGTAATTTGCTAGACCCTAGCATCAGCAGATGTAAATAGAAAACAACAACATAGGGATATGGGGGGATCCAGGTACTGTTAACCAAAGCACCCTGGCGCGAAACGCACCAGCAGATAAGGGAAATTTATATATAAAACTAATAAATCGTATCAATTAACGTAGTACACAAAAATATATTATCAATAAAAATAATACAATAATAATAAAAATATAATTAATACCATATTAAAAAATATTAATAGTAGATCCTATACAAAATTTTAGAACAAAAAACATATTAAAAGTACATAAAGATGAGAAAAAATTTCATATAATATAAGATATAAAACATTGATAAAATAACAATAATAATGTCACAAGTAGATAAGCACATAATAACAGATAAATTAAATATTATATATAAATAAAAAAATCAAAATATATAACAAATAAAAAAAAAATGAATATGAAATTTAAGTAAAATAAATATAATTAAATAATTAATATATATTAATAAAATAATTAAATACATGTATAAAAAGTAAAGTTAATGTAGATTGACTAAAGTAAATGAAAACAGCAAAAGTATTAAATTAAAAAAAAAGAAATAAATTAATAGGTGTTTCGTCCGCGGGGGGCGCGTGGTTCGATACAAATGTATATAAGTACTAATAAGATATAAAATATTTATATAAAAATATAGAAATATAATTAATAACAATAATACAATAAATAAATTATAATAGTGAAAGGATATAAAGAGTTATTACGTGTATGTATATTTAATAAAAAAATTAATAATAAAAAGTTATAGAGTAAATAACAATATAATAAAAAAAATATTAAAAGAAATCATAAATAATCAAATAATTAGAAATATTAAATAAAAAAAATAAAAATATATAAAAATAAAGAAGTGTCTGAACGCGCGTCGAGGGGGGGCGCTGGGGTGTGTTGGGTGTTGGGTTTGGGAGGAGGGTGGAACTGTGGCGCCGGGGATCAGCCGGGCGGCAGGCGGGGGGCGGGGAAAGTTTGAGGCCGTCGTGGGTGGGTGTGGCGCGAGGGGTCGCGCGGGACGGGGTGTGGCCGCGGGGCAAGGCGTAGACATTGATGGTATGTCACACACCAAGATGAGAGGGCAAGTGGTGGCAAGGTTGTTAAATACACAGAGCCTATCGGCATTGGGTCCACACAGCGCCCATTCACAGTGGGGCAGCAATCACCCTGGGAGAAATGCGTGTGATGTGCCCATTCCAATTACAGGCAGTTACACCTTCACTATCATAATCAGGAGCTGCACAGAGAGCCCATCACAGTGTGTTGTGCCGGCAGCCCTGCTGATATTGAGAATCTGTGTGCTGTCAGCAGCCCCAAACAACTGTCCCCTAACGAAGGCAAGATGGGAGACGGTCCATAGAGCTAACTCCACGAAGCGCTCTAAGGAAAACAAAAACCCATGGAATATTGCTTTGTCTGTGCAAGGTGGGCAGTGTATAACACATACACCCACTACTCCGCTGGAGTCCATGGTGGGACAAACTGCACAGGATCATCTGGCACCCACGGAGATATGCTTGTGTGTTGCTTCTAACAGTTGTGCTGTATGCTCCCGGTAGCACCCACCTGGAGGCCAGGTATGCATACTACAGTGGCTCATCTGGCACCATGCGCACGATATGGGTGTGTGTGCACTAACGAGTTGGCTGTATGCTCCCTACTCCCCTGGAGGACAGGTTATGCCAATACAGCTGGCTCATCTGGGGGGTGGGTAGGGACCATGGAGAAATGAGATGGGGTGTGCACTACACAACAGTTTTGCCTGTATGCTCCCTATAAGCCCACCTGGAAGGCCTGGTATGCCCTACAAGATGGCTCATCTGCACCATGGAGATATGGTTTGGTGTGGTGCACTATACAGTTTTGCTCTAGGCTCCTATGCCCTGGAGGCCAGGTAACTATGACACTACACGTGGCTCATCTGGCACACATGGAGATGATGGTTGTGTTCGCTCTAACAGTTTGGCTGTAGGCTCCACTATCCCCTGGAGGGCAAGTATGCCACTACAGTGGGCTCATATGGCACCGAATGGAGATAGTGGTTGTGTGTTGCACTAACAGTTTTTTGCTCTATTGCTCCCTATGCACTGGAGCCCATGGGGTAGGGCCCACTACTACGTGGCTCAAGTCTGGCACCATGGAGAATATTGGTTGTGTGTGCTCTAACAGTTTGTGCCTGTATGCTCCCTATTCCCTGGACGGCCAGGTATGTCCACTAAAGTGGCTCACTCTGGCACCATGGAGATATGCTCTGTGTGTGCAAGCTACAGTTGAGCTGTATGCTCCCTATCCCCTGGGAGGCCAGGTAGCAACTACAGTGGCTCCATTTTTGGCAGATGGAGATATGGTTGTGTGTGCACTAACAGTGTTTTTCGCTCTATGCTCCCATATCCCCTGGAAGGCCTAGGTATGGACACTACAGTGGCTGCACTGGCACTCACACTGGGATATGCTTTTGTGTGCTCTAACAGTTTTGCTGTATGCTCCCGCTACATGCCCATTGATGCCAGGTACTGTGTCTTCCCGACTACAGTTGCTCATCTGGGCCACCATGGAGATATGCGGTTTGTGATGTGCACTAACAGTTTGCTCTATGCCCCTATCCGCTGGAGGCCAGGTATGCCACTACTGTGGCTCATCTGGCACCATGGAGATATGGTTGTGTGTGCTCTAACATCAGTGTTGCTGCTGTATGCTCCCTATCCCTGGGGTCCAGGGTAAGCCACTACAGTGGCTCATCTGGCACCATGGAGATATGGTTGTGTGGTGCACTAACAGTTTTGCTCTATGCTCCCTATGCCCTGGCGGGCCAGGTATGCCACACAGTGGCTCATATGGCACCATGGAGATAGGCTTGTGTGTGCTCTAACAGTTTTTGCTCTATGCTCCCTATCCCCTGGAGGCCAGGGGAACGACCATTCCCAGTGTCTAATCTGGCACCATGGGGATATGCTTGCGTGTGGCTAACAGGTGATATGCATTCTCCCTATCCCCAGGATTCCTGTGAGCTGCGCAATGCGTCGTGTTAGTCACCCTTTT
Organism: Ichthyophis bannanicus; assembly: GCA_033557465.1. Taxonomy (NCBI): domain Eukaryota; kingdom Metazoa; phylum Chordata; class Amphibia; order Gymnophiona; family Ichthyophiidae; genus Ichthyophis; species Ichthyophis bannanicus. The sequence continues at coordinate 17,991 of JAWIIG010000241.1, forward strand.
GCTAATGTGTGTGCAGCTGATGAATTGTGGTAGGGACAACCAGCCCACAGGGGGACAGATCAGCAATAAGCTATGGTGGGTATGTCAGTAAGATTATGTGTATGTTCATGGCAGGTAGGTTGGACCTATACCATAGTTTGTGAAGTGAATATCGTCATCACACATGACTGTGATGTCTCCAGATGATATGCTAGCTTCAGAGGTTAATGTGTGTAACATCACCCCAACCCCCTTATCCATAATATTTGTTATCAGAACCCTGTAGCAGAAACATGTCCCCATACCACCATGCAGAAGTGGTCCAAAACCTAACCACCTAAGATAAATCAAACAACATCAGACACATGGACATCACTGATTGTGTTTCAGTGACACATGCAACTGATGTTGCTGGATAACACATCCATAAACCCACACATGAGCACTGGTGCAAAGAGCCGTTATGTTGGTTTGGCCCCTGTCGATATTGCTTCCACAAAACACCTTCTGTCAGCCCAGCTGAACCAGTGAATATGAACATAACAACATAACCTAGGCCATCAAGGAACAATACCCACCCCTACCCCTACATTACGCTGACATCAACTGTGTGCAACGTAGGTTGCACATAGCCAGCAGCTTGCCCATATGACACACCTCCCACAATGCAGCCAGTGGTGCAAGCATTGATATTGTTGGCCCTGTCAAAGGTGAATGTTTATGTTAGTTGTCCCCTGTCACAGTAAATAGGGCCACCCACACAATGACTCCTCTCACCACACTCCGCCAATGATTGGTTGCATATTCAGTTTGCCAGTGGGGTTGAGTACCAGGATGTCTAAAGAGAAATCTCAACATAGATGTGTGTAACACAGCACATGCAGTGTAACTGTGACTAGCATGGACAACATCAATTGGCACCAAACTGTGCAATGTTGCTACAAGGTCATGCAAGGGCTGCGATAGGGTATGTACAGGATGTGCTGAGGGAGCCATGTACACTGGCCACAGGTGTCCCCACTGGCCGCCACACATTGTGCACCGGGGGACAAAAGCAAACTAATTGGGCCAAGGTGTGTTTAAAACTGCTGGGGCCGACCCCCCGGACAAAATGTTCTGGTTGGAAACAAACAGCGGTTGTGGGGAGGTTATGCTTAATTTTTGGCCTTTCCATGTGTCATCTATATTGATCTCAACACGCCCAGGGATTGGCATGGAAAGCACAACACACCCCCTAGTGTCCATTTTCAATGGAACATTGTCATAATACAGGTCAAAAAAAAAAAAAACCGTTAAATGTGTATTGGTGTGGTTTGGGTGACTGTTGGGCCGTTGCAATTATGGCTTCTTTTTTCCCTAGGTCAATTGGATTTGGCTCAAAACATCAAGCAGGTCCACTGTGTCCTGTGTTCATGTGCATTTGACACTTAGTTATTGTAGTGGAAAAAAACCCACGGTGTTGCGCAGTGGTAAATGTTTAGTTTGTGTGTCATCCTGACACCAAATTTTATATGTTCACAAATGTACACAAATGGATGGCTTTCCATTTAAAACCCCCCACACCAACCCCACGGTGCAGGCCATTGACGAGGATGATAAAACACGGGGGGAGTTTATGGGGACTCAAACCTTTTGTTTAGGTGTTGCCCCCCGTTTTTGCCAAATAGGCCCCGTAATGGAAAATATGATATACTCTCAAGAACGGCCTTGCTGGGTCCACCCCTCCATCGGGAAACCATTGTTAAAGCTTCCCTGGCAACGGGTCCCTTCCACGGGCCATGGGCCGGTGCTGGGCTGGGGACCTGCCCTGGGCCAACCACCCCAATGGAATTGCGATGGTCCCACCGGCGGACTTTTATCTTGGGGGACCCCACTCAACACCACACCGGATGCTATAGGACAAAAGTATTGGTGGGGTTAGTATATAATAGGAGAGGCCAAGCCACACACCGTTACGCATTCAGCCACAAAACTTCCCTGTGAAAAAAAAAAACAAACTTATTCTGCACTGTTACTATATATACATTTTGCTGCGTTCCTCAACCCCCCTCTCCTCCAGGCCAGGGTGATTTAGGGGGACCATTTGTTCTCTATTGTTGTGCTATCTGGTGGACAGGTCATTAGCACAACAAAACCCCTTTGTCAAGGTTTTACCTGGCGTAAAACAGCAAGTGCATGGGCAGGGGGACAATAACCAGGCTCCCCCACAATCCCCCGGGGGGGGGGGCCCAAAAAAAATCCATGTTCCGTGTCACCTCTTCACCCAAGCGACTTTTTTTCTCAATGGGTTGGAATTTCCCGGTGTTAACGCTGTATAAACCTCACCTGAGGAGGAGGGACATGTTTGGACAGGGGGGGAAGGGGAAGTGCCATTCAAACACTGTGGGATTGCTGGACCCAACACCACCCCGGTCACAAAGGGGACTGATGAGGGTCAGCTGTGACCCACACTACCAGGGCGCTTATCCCCTTGGTTTCACCCAGCCGGATGGAACCCATTGGGGCATGGGGGACGTATCGTGGTCGTTGGGGCCCATGTGTGGGAAACCTGGAGGGGGCCTGCTGAACACGCGTGCAACCAAAAACTATGCCAGTACATGGGGGGGACACCACACACACCACAGGCCAACTCGTTTGCCGCTTATACGAAGCAGCAAGCCTTTACAAAGGCGACCCTTGGTGTTTTGCCACAGGTTGATGTTGTTGGTGGTGTGTGTGTGTGTGTGTCCTCTCCCTCTAGCCAAAGCCAGCAGAAGGTGACCAGTTTCACTAAATTGCCCATCCCACCGTTTTCCTTGTTCTTTCTTTTTGCCATGATTGATCCACAGATCGAGGATCCTTCCGGACTTGCGGAAGAAGGGGCAGGGAGGCTTGCGCCCTCCACCATGCTCCGCATACCTTTCAGCGGGGACCGTCCAGGGTGAGAAAAAACTTCTTCTACTTAAAAGGGTGATGGATGTGGATGATGTATAATTACAATGAGACATTGGGTCACGGTATCATTGTAAACAAACACTCTAATGCCCCATTTTATCAGAGGGATTGCCTTCTGTGTTACCTTGCCTTATGTAGATGTGCTATAAAATTTTTCTGGGACAGTAGAAAAAAAAAAAAACGTGCTGATGGCTGGTCATGTTCACAACCAGGGATCGGTTTGATTCGGCCACCCGAGGGAATTGAGGGCCAAAATACCCACCTTCTGCAACCACCTCTTTTCCAGTGGAAGGACCACCCCCCCCCCAAATCACCACATGATTGCAGGACGGGTTGGGTGGTTTGTCCCTGGGACACAACCACAGAGGTGGGAGAGGAGGAGGAGGAGGAGGCACTTGGAGGGGTGGAAACGGGAGGATGATGAGGGTGGAGGTGGTGGTATGGGCGCAAAAACAACACCTGGCAGCACCTTGAAAGGGAAAAAAGGGGACACCAGGGGGAGGCGGCCGGCAACAGGAAAGGGGGGGGACATATTCCATCGAAGGGTGTGGTCTGTGGGGGTGGAGGCTAAGGGTTGAGGGTTTGCTTTTGTACACGGGGGGATTTTTGGTTGCGCGCGGGGGGCTGGGGATGTTCGGGGGGAGGGATCCAGGGGTTGGGGAGAGGATTTTTCCCCAAGAAGGGGTTTGGCTGAAAAGTGATTGTTGGAAAGACAGGGGCATACCCAACTCTAAGGGGGCAACCTGTGGGGCCTCCCCCCCAAGCCCACTTTTGCCAGTTTGGCCTCCCTCCCCCACCGCATCCAGTGGGCCACCCACCAGGGACAGGGGGGGGCCCTATGTGCCCAGTATTTGCCCACCACACAAGGAACAGCATTGGACCAATGTGCGTCTTGGGGTGTGTCGTGGTACGGGCCATATGCGTGGCCCAACCTGTCTGTGGCCCTTGGATGGGATGTTCGAAGCAAACGCATTGCTTACATGGGAGATTGTGATCGACACTTCCCCCCCCCCCCCCTTTTCAGCCAGTGGGCCTGGGGCCTTGTGAGTTGGATTGAACGAGTCTTTTTTGGTGGGTTGCCGGCAAGGTTGGTAACGTTTTCTTTGCCCCACTGTCGGGCAAAACAACTGGCAACCCCCTTCAATGGCCCGTCCACACTTGGCGCTGCACAGTTGATTGTTGCTTTTCAGGTGACGGTCACCACATTTGTGCCCTGTGCTGCCCCCTCGGTTCTTCCCCATCAAGTGGGGCCATTTCACCTGCTGGGGGGGGGCGAGGGGTGGGGTGTCACCTGATGTGTCCTTTTTATGTGTTGTTGTTGTGTTTTATATTTGCGTCTTCTGATGGGCGGTGTTTTGCCGGTGGACTCTGCTCGGGGGAGGGCCCTCGTATGATTTTTTGGGTGAGGGGGGGAGGGGTGATTTGGTATTTTCCCTGCCTTTCCCCCGTTTCTGCTTAAATGTTTATCCCAGTTCTGTTTTCCAATCATAAAACAAATATTTAGTTTTGTAAGTTTTGTAAAAAAATGAGTTCGTGTTATTTGCTGGTGCACACGTGTTTGGGGAAACACCTAGGCTAAAGTTTGGGTGCGGCCTGTCAGCCATTGTGATTTATGTGTGGGTTTTTTGCCACATATGTTTCTGTGGTTGCAAAACACAGTTGTGTGTGAAAAAACCACACAGCACACCCCCCCAACATTTAAGGTGTTTTTTGTAGAATGTTCATAAAAACGTTAGGGCGTTCTACAGTAAAAAAAAAAAAACCATTGCAAAAACTGTTAGCCAAGCTGTCTCCACTGATGTACCATGGCACAGGGGAATGGTTCCTATGTGGAAACAAAACAAGGGTTCTTCACATTATTCTGCAGGTTTCCCAAAAAACCATAGGCAGGATCCAAAAAAACCCATATCTTGCCTCTCTCCTCCCCAGGGGGGGAACGTTACCTATGGTGTGTTGGGTTGAGGCAGGGAAAAGATTATTGATGTTGGTCCAAAGGGAGCCTCCCACGTCCCTCTTTTTCGCACGGTGTTTTTTTCTTTTCAAAAAGGCCTACATATATTGGCCCCACCAATGAGTGTTCTATGGGAGTGGGTTTTCCACACAGGCGTTATGGAGTATGTGGGACGTAAAACACGCCATTTTGGGAAAACACATAGTTCCCCCCGGGGACCACATGGATGTCTGTGCACACCTGTGCCGCTGCATTCCCCCAAGGGATTGTTGGGGGAAAACAAGGTCGCACGTTACAACATTCCACATGTTCTGTGCAAGGCTTGACCAAAATCGTAGCTGACTCTCTGTTGAGGGTATTTTGCAGGCAGGGGAACCTGTGTTGTGTTTTTTTTTTTTTTTTGGTCATTTCTTTTACTGATTTTACCCATTCAACTAAGATGACCCTGGGCGCAAATCTCATTTAGGGGTTTTCAACAAACCCCCTTCCCCACCCCCCACACCCCCCCCCCCCCCCCCACCCGCCCCCCCCCACCCCCCCCCCCCCCCCCCCCCCCCCCCCCCCCCCCCCCCCCCCCCCCCCCCCCCCCCCCCCCCCCCCCCCCCCCCCCCCCCCCCCCCCCCCCCCCACCCCCCCCCCCCCCCCCCCCCCCCCCCCCCCCCCCCCCCCCCCCCCCCCCCCCCCCCCCCCCCCCCCCCCACCCCCCCCGCCCCCCCCCCCCCCCCCCCCCCCCCCCCCCCCCCCCCACCCCCCCCCGCCCCCCCCCCCCCCCCCCCCCCCCCCCCCCCCCCCCCCCCCCCCCCCCCCCCCCCCCCCCCCCCCCCCCCCCCCCCCCCCCCCCCCTCCCACCCCCCCCCCCCCCCCCCCCCCCCCCCCCCCCCCCCCCCCCCCCCCCCCCCCCCCCCCCCCCCCCCCCCCCCCCCCCCCCCCCCCCCCCCCCCCCCCCCCCCGCCCCCCCCCCCCCCCCCCCCCCCCCCCCCCCCCCCCCCCCCCCCCCCCCCCCCCCCCCCGCCTCCCTGATTGACACATGGGAACAAACATGGGAACCCCACTCATTTTGGGACCACCAACACACTGTAAGTGTATAGTAATAACAGCTGGTTTAGTTGTCCACCAAGAGTAAGTCTCATAATTTAGCTTTTCCATTATTAACACATTGGCATATTTTCTAATGTGTGTTGCGTTACAAACTTAAAAAAAAGTGTTACCGTTTTGACAAACCCACCCCAACGAAAACACAATATGATCTGCATTATGTCATCTATTGACATGGACCCACACACATAACCAAAACACCTCAAAAAAAAAACATGGTTTGTACAACTGGATACATTTTTAAATTGGCTCTTAACTGAGCGGCATTGTTAAGATCCAAACACAAAAAACGAGGATTATACCAGGTTATTGCGACACTATATATCACTGGGTTTCATTGGTTTGGGCAGGACGTGCGTCGGCGCCTACGGGCCTGACAACGGTCGGGGCACCCTTCCCCCACTCCCCCGGCACACGGACCCCTCTTTTTCTCGAACCCTGGTTCTGCTGGTGGTGGTTCTTTTGCAGGAGCAAGGGTCGGCGGCCATTGTACATCCAGCAATTTGGCCCTCAAGGGCACTCACATAATTCCAGGGTGAACGGGGCATGTTTTTTTGTGGGACCGCCTCATGTACATTTGATAGGGATCTACACTCACCAACCACCTGCCTTGTTGTTTTTTGCTCGCCACTGCACAGGGGGGCGTATCCGCTCAGAAAAAAGAAAAAAAAAAAACCATGAAAAAAAAAAACCCACGATCGCTACTGGCCTGAGGTGGCATGGGATTACAGCTTGGGTATATTCCCTACATTCTCCACTACTCCAAACGCCATAACACAAACATTTATATTTGCTACACATTTGCACACACGATTGGTGGATGTGATTAGGGGGCAGGGGGACTCACACCCATCGACACACGGCCAGACTCCCCGGGGAGAGGGGGGCCCAATTATTTAACACATTAATGTCCCTACACAGTAGTATATGGCTCAGGCAGGGGGGGGGGACAAAAAAACCCACCAGGGGCACATCACCACGACGTAGATGTGGTTACTTTGCCCTTCACAAAAGACGATTCTATTTAACAGGCTGTGGTGTAAAAAAAACACCCCATATTACTACAAAGCTGTGGCAAAACCAGTGTGTGGGGAATTTTTTTCTATGTTTTTTTTTTTTTTTTTTTTGGTGCCCAATTGGTACAGCTCTCCACACAGTAACCATCCGTGGTAGGGGAAGGCCTTGCCGCATCTGCCACGAGCCACCCCAAAAACTACATTTCAGCTGGGACACCAACGGGGCAGATGGGTTAACAAACAGGGAAAATGGTCGGGAGATATGGAACAGTCACAACATTCGATGGGGGACACCATAGTGGGAGGGAAAACTGAAAAAAAGTACCATTGTCTCTTGGACCAGGGGATCATGTGTACTGTATAATGAACCCGCAATGGGATGTCTGGTATGCACCCCAGGGGATGGGACCACAACCTTACCATGTACATTGGTGCGCACGCTCTGGCTGCCACATATGGTGGACTCCTGAGTGGATACATGTGCACCCTCACTGTAAAAAAAACCACAGAGGAGGGTCCTTGGTCCCCATTGAATAATGTAAGGCCCATGTTAAACAAATGGTTAGTAAGTTATATCAAGTTATTTCCATGTATTTTACATTGTTTTCTATATACCGCCGTTTTCCGCTTCCTTTAAAATCACACCAGCGGGTCGGTTAACCAAGGACACCAGCAAGAAGGGGGAGACAAGAGGGGGACAGGGGGGGGGGGCATAACACCTGACCTAAACGTAAAACAGTGAAAGGTAAAAAATCTGGGTGGGGACCACAAAAACATTCAAAGGAAAAAAATGAAAAAAAACTGTTACAGTAAAACACCAGTTACCCATTTCCTTTTGGGGGCACGGGCTATAATTAATAGAGGGACTGTGTGCCCTAGATGGGTCATGTGACCATTTAAGTACTCAGTTTGGAAGGAGTCCACAAATGTCAGTTTGTTTTCTGAAAAACCTTCCTTTAAGATCATTCCAGGGAATCTTGCCACATCGGGGAGGGGGAGAGAGTTTCCATATAAAGTTGGGGCCGAGTACGTTTCCTTGCTGATAAGCAAATTTGCCCTTTTGTGTAGCTTAACATTTTACCACGCTTTTTTCTGTTTGAGACACAGCAGGGGAAAAGCCAACTGCAGGGGGGGAACACTCAGACTTTTTTTTTCGGCTCTTTACCAAAAAGGGGGACATGGCGCTATGTTTTTTCCCGACCTATCTCCGCCAAAAAGTGCCCTACAATGGTGCGGAATGGTCCTAAATAGCTTAGACATTAATGACCCTCCATTAAACACCAGCAGGGGGGGAACTATGGCGTGAAGTTGTCATCCTGCTTTGTGTACAACAGGAACATTTTGGGGTATCTTTCTTTTCTTTTTTTTTTTTTTTTGCCGAGGAGCTGGGTTCAGGGAATGTAGCTTTCCCAATGTCTGTTTATCAAATTTATGTTTGTCATAGAGTGCTGGGGGTGGCCGTCCAGGGACCACATTCCTTCATTATGTCTGCCTCATCCCCATGGGTATCAAACCTGAACATACACCTATTCTATTGGGGGTAAGAAAATTGCTATCATTTTCAGGGTTACCCTACACAACACGCTTTGTGTGCCCTGTGGTATTTTTTAACCCACACGATCTCTGTGTTCCTTAAAAAGGTAAATCACCCATAACAGGAAAAATAACGTGTGGGGAGGTAATGTTTCTGTGTGACCTTCTCGTGTTTCTTTCCTTCCTCCTTTCCCTCTCTCCCACTTTCCCTCCTTTCCTTTCCCCTTCCTTCTCCCTCTTCCTTCTTCCCCCCCCCCTTCTTCTCCCTCCTTCCCGCCCCTTCTCTTCGGCTTACTCATGTCTGCCTTGTTCTTGTCGTCACACAACTCAACGGGCTACCTGCCCCACCCTCACTATCCATCCACAACACCCCCTAACAGACCCACGGCACACACACCACACCACTACTGATCCCTAACTTTCTATGGGTTTGGAGTCGTGTTATTCGTAATTTTGGACTACTGGTGTGTGTTTTGTGTCCCCTCGGCGCTACTTGTTCGTTTGTTGTGGTACAGTCTTATTTGTCAGTCCCCACACCCACTTTCTCCTGTTTTTTTCATTGCCATGTCGTTATTCAGTTGGTTCTTTTTCTTCTTTTCCCTCTTTCTTGTGTACATGCTAAGAGTGTCACCCCCCTTCCTTCACGTGTGTTATGATGCCCCATAGGCCCCCTCTGCTCTGCCATCATCAACATCCGTGAGAGCATTTGTCACAGCCTATTGTCACTTCTTCGTATAATGACTTTGCTGTGTGTGTTCCAGTTGGATTTAATAGCTTGTTCTTGGGTGTAGGTGTTGGTTCCTTGCTGGCATGGGTGGTTGGCGCTGGTCTCTGATTTGCTGCTTTTCAACTCAATGGTGTCACTGGCGCGCACACGTGTGTGGCTCCCGGGGACTCATCGCCATCACTTGTGCCTTGCCCCCAGAGGGAAAACAGTTTTGAGCAGCCTTCTGCCTCCATTCAGACTACATAGGGGCTTTCTTTTCCTTTTCTCTTTGCCCAATGTTTCAGACCTCCCCCCTCCTCCTCTTCCACCCAACCGCCCCTCATTCCTGCCTCCTTGCCGTCCTCCTCTGCCCCCATGCCTCCTCCTCTTTTTCGTCCTGCCCCAGACCCATTTGACTGTCGTCAACCTACATTTGGGAGGAATCAGAGAGAGGAACACACATATGTTTTCAGCAAACCCCACAACTATCTATACATGTGTGATTTACATCACAACACCACAGACAGGGATGTTTTGGCAATCCGTTTCATGTGTGCCACTGGCCATACCACTGACAAACCGGGGAACCCACTCCCATACGTGTGTGTCCACCACCATGTGTCTGGGTTCTTACAGGGACACATGTGTGTGCTGCTGCCCCCCCCCCCCCCCCATTCCGCACACAGGGTTGGCAGATTCGCCCCTCCTTCGCCTGTTCATGGTTCACATTTCTAGCACATGTTTTTGCCCATAGCATTCCCATTCCCTCTCTGTTATGTAACTCTATTTTCCGCACCTGCGTGTTACTGCGCCCCCCCCCATCCCTAACACCTACCTCTTTAATCCGCAAATCCACGTTGCATGGTGGGTGTTTTGGTGTGGTGAGTTATGGCGTCATACTTTGTATGTGATACTGATGTACATATGTCTCAGTGCTACATGTGACCTCGCAGTTGCAACCCATAAGTGCACAGCACGTATTTGAGTCGGCAACCTAGTCATCACCTATGTTTTTTTTTTTTTTTTTTTTTTTTTTTTTTTGGGCCCACTGGTGTGTCCCACCATGCAAGCGCGGACGTGTATTAAGGCATGTCATGTCCATTACCCAAAAATTACATGGCCTTTAGAACAATATGACCAAAGCACATGTCATTGCATTGTGATGGAAATCCGACAGTTGGTTTGGTGACCTCTGGCTGACTCATGTGTGTGTAGGTGACTGCTTCAAGGTCCTTATTGCCCATATTTCTCGTGCGGCATGGGTTGAGGATGTGAGGTAGGTTGTGGAATGTGAACCCCAGGGGGACATCGTCAAGGAAGGCAGAAATGGTGAGGGCTAAGGAGTCTTTGCACACCACATCATATCACAAAAACTGTAGGAATGGCAACATGATGTTGGGCGTTTGTGGACACAATTATGGGAATCAGTGTAATTTACATAGACCGCGCCACCCCGCCCTGTACGGCAAAATATGTTTTGAGATTGATACATGATAACAATGATTAGTTAAGTGTACCTATACCTGCCATGTGGGATGTGACGCTGCATCCAGGGCGGCTCTGGCCAGTCCTGTTACCACGAAGGTAGATGTCTCCCAGCCTTGCTGGGCCCCCACCCCAGTTCTTTGTTCCCAGGGGAGCAACGACGAGTGGGTGGGTGTGAGGGGGGGAAGTAGTCCGCCACCTGTGCCCATAGCATGGTGTCTTACAGCAACCATGGGCTGACGGACACCGCGCTTGATGTCAGAAAACCGCTTTGTTAGGCTGTCTACATCACGTGTGGGGCCCCCTGCCCCACACAGGGCAGGTAAACCTCGCAGATCCTCCCACACTGCCATTTCGGTGTGCAACAGATTTGCGTGTGCTCATTCTGCCAAATAATACATCGGTAGTTGTCAAGGACATGGGAGATTACTATATGTTTTCATCACTGTCACTGAACTTTAACAGCTCTCCGCCTTTGTGTTGCTGGCACAGGGACGCTTTTTCCTTTTTTGCCGTGGCTGTAATGGTACGGCTGTCGCTCAAGCAGATGGCCCTGCCTGTTTCGTGGCTAGGCTGTGCAGTCTGTGCCCTGGTGTGACTCATCCCCAACTGGCCTGCCCCACAGTTCCCGCCTCCTCCACACTGGGCCTCCTCTGGCACTTTCCCTCTCCATCTTACACCTTGACCACACGGCACCTCATACACCACAACAACCCCCGTTCACCAACACACCGCAGGACACAGCACACACACCCCGATAACAAATAACACTACAATCGAGGAACACCAAGTACATTACACTGTAACACAGGTTCTGTGTCAAGTAAATTAGCACATGTACACAGATACTACAGTTGATTTTTTATTTTAATTTATCCTCTCCCCTCTATCCTGTGCCGTACCCCTACCTCAGCCTCTCTCTCTCAGACATCTGCTTCAAATCCCTATAAATCCCCCCCGCCTTCCCTCTGACGTCTTGCCACAACAGCCTCACTCCCTATTTGCACACGGTAACCGTTATGTCTCACACCTTCCTCCTGGACTACCTCTAACAACTATCCTCTGCTCTCTGGCTCACTCTTTACCTCTTGCGTCGGTTTTTGAAACTCCTCTAGCCAATCCCTCACTCGTTAGCCACGTGTTTAGGCCTTTTAATACGGTAATTTGCACGTTTGATTTCTGCACAGGCGCATTTGTGCCAGGCGTGTATTTGGTGGGACAACGCTCGTGCGTCGCGCTCGTGCGCCGTGAGTGTGACGTCATACTCATGTTCGTTTGCAGTCGTCAAACACACACACTCGCCGATGGAAATAGTGCTACGTATGTTGTATGGTTCACGCATACGCATTACGTGTCTAGTCCCGCATGGGAGTCTGGGTGCTTTTCCGCAGTCGCAAGGCGATGCGCATCTGCGTGTCACCCCGCACATGCCTACACCCATGCGTATATTCCGCGCATGCTCGTGACTCTAGAAACCTTCGTCATGTGCGCAGATGCGCATGCTCATTGTACGGTCATCGGCAAGGAAAAGGAAGTATAGGCATAGGTGAGGGATACCAGCTTGGTCGCCTTTTTAGGTTGTAGGCGGAGAGAGAGTAGAAGTGTGTTTGGTGAGAGACAGTAAGGGAGTCCTAACAGGGGTATGTGTTTATTGTTTGGCTGTTGTTTGTATTGAGGATTGTGATTGTCTTGTGTGTGTATGGTCCTGGTGTGGGCTTGTAGTTTGTAACATTGCTGTAGATCGTTTATTGGTGTGTGACATATTTATTTGTTTCCTTAGTTTGGTTGGGGACGGAGTTTATGGCGCATGTCTAAATGCTGCTTGCATGTGTCCCTGTGCAGTGGGCAGATGCTTGGGTTGCCTGAACACGTGAGATGGTGTCTATGGGGACTGGGGCACAGGGCATGGGTCTAGTCCCTGCAGCAACTCAGACCTTCAGCTGTGGTGGCGGTCCAAGCCTGTTTTGTTCGTGTCCACGGCGCAGGTCTAGGTGTGCCGAGGTGCAGGCTCGGCAGCCACCGCCTCTACAGGCCCCGTCCCCAGCTCTATGACATGCGAGAGGACCAGGTCATCTCCCTTTACCGACTGAGCACAAGGGCTATTAGGGGTCTCTATGAGGATCTTAGACCTGACCTCGAGCCCCTGACTGATCGGTCAATGCCATACCTGGTTTAGTCAAGCTCCTTGCTGCCTTACATTTCTTTGCTCCGGCTGTTTTCAGACTCTGTGGCCGCAGTGGGTGGCATGAGCCGGCCCACCTTCTCACGATGTCTCCACCAGGTACTGCGTGCCATGGTCAGCCGGATGGGGGATTACATAGCCATACCCCACACTAGGCAACAATGGTGGACCCTGAACCAGCCTTTGAGGCATTAGCCGGGATACCACACGTGATGGGAGCTATTGATTGCACACATGTTGCCCTGGTCCCGCCTAGAGACAGGGAGGTAGCGTACCGCAACCGCAAACACTACCATTCCCTGAATGTTCAGGTTGTATGTGATGCAAATCAGCATATTCTGAATGTGGTCCCTAGGTTTGCAGGGTCCACCCATGACTCCTATATCCTGCATCACTCGGCAATATTCACACAATTTGAGGAGGGACGTTTTGGCGAATGTATCTTGCTGGGTGAGTATGTCAGGGTCTTTTATTTCTGTATGTCATTATACATGTTTCTATTTGTGATCACAGTAGAGGTTTTATATAGTTTGACACATGCACTTTGCATATGATTGATGTTAGTCACAGGACTGGTGTTGGTATACATTATTACATGTTT
>JAWIIG010000242.1:0-31341 GCA_033557465.1 Ichthyophis bannanicus
CATCCTGTCTGCCAGGTCGTGCTGCTAAAGCACATGATGCTTTTGGACGACGTCACAAAGTATCCCAAACGTCTAATGCTGCCAATCCCGTGGGATGAGTCCCATATGTTGTTTATATGAGTCACGGCCCTCCAGGAGGTCACACAAAACCTGTCCCTTTTGAGGCCCTGCGTGTCAGAGGCAAAGGTAGCTAACTCCTCATAACTTCTAATAGTCCCTAGGCATGGTATATCATAATTCTCTTCACGTGCTTATGTTGACCCTTGTGGGTCTTGTAGGCATATCCCGTACTCCTCCCATTGTAGCCCGTTGCAAGGGTTGGCTCGAGGTTGCAGGTCTGAATAGAATGGCCATTCAACCTAATTTGGCACAATTCACCATGTACTGGAGAAAGCCTCATCAACAAGGAGGTTGTACGGCCAATTTGCCCCCTGTTCAGCCTGACGTCCTCTAGGGCTACAGGCCATTCCATCCAATCCACCATCAGTGTCAGGAGGTAGGAAATTGTCCCCACCCTGACCTTCTTTTCTTTGGAAATGAGGAGTTGTCAGGTCTCCTGCCCATCATGCAGATGTAGCACAGCGATGAACATCTCAGCATGGTCTTCTGTTTACAAAGTCTAGGGCAGTCCGCCGCCTTCCACACACATCTTAGGTTTCGGGGAACTGTAACATACAGTTAGTGTATTCTCATAGGTTGCACTGTTTTGCCCCAGGATACTTACACTGCATACCCTTTCTACCGAAGGTTAAGAATTGGGATATCCTTGTTTCTGGGTTATAGATCTGTCTTCCTCTCATCACTGATAGGCGGATTTACAACTTAGCCCATAAGAGTGTCTGTCACAACAGGAGCACTGTGCCGCAGCTGACGTACCTATGGGTACGTCACCCCTCCGTTACCCTACATTCCACACCCTCTCATCCAGGACTTTCCTAGGCTGAGGGTTACCTTAATAAGACTGCTCCTTATCCTCCTTTTCAGGGTATTGCTTGTGCCCCCCCCCCCCCCCCTGCCATGAACATATGTGCTGGATAACTCAGTAGACAGGGACAGGACCCTCCCCTGTCCCTTTTCTCATTGCCCATGTCCGCCACCCATCTAGTTCTACAGCTGCTGTGCCTTCAGGAGGCACAGGGATTGCCTTGCCGAGCACCATCCCACATGTTTCCAGTTTCTCTATCTCACAGTTCCTGTTTCAACCGTAGTAGTGGTTGCCATCTAGTCCATGGTATACTGTTCACTCATTGTAGGCTGAACACCTCTTATCTCTGGACAACTCCTTCCAGGGGATATGGCACTGTATCTGCTTACAGCCAGGTCAGTTTCAAATTCAACCTCCATATGCGTCTCTGCACTCTCAGAGCGCCCATCCACTATGAGGGCCCTGAGTATAGAGCGAACACCATCCGCATAGGGCGACGCTATATGGCTAGATACACGGTTTATGACCCCGATCAGAGGTCCTGGTGTGGTTTTTACTGCAACCTCTGGTTTTGTATGGGGGTTTAGAGTGTGGAAACGTTCATTATGCATGACTATCCGCGTTTAAACAAAACCGGAACGGCATAGTACCGCCATATCCCTCCAGTGTGTCCCCTTGGTATCCGTCGGCTGGATATCTGTACCTTTGCCATGTTAGATATCTCACAGATGTTAGCCATTCCCGCACAGACTGGGCTTATCCCCTGTTGTCACGCAACCATCCTGGTGATTCGCTGTTTTGCAATACTGCATCCCTGTATGCCATGAGGGATTTACTTATCATTGTATCCTGTCAGGTGGGCTGGGCCTCCTGTTACGAATCGAAATGTCTCCCACTCACAGACCCCATCCCAAACTAACTGTTGGGCCTCAGTGTCAGACATGTGTCGTCAAGAATATAGTCATGTATTTGAATAGGTCCTCATAACTCTACCTACATATTTCAATTTGCTGGGCCTGTGCATATTCAGTCTGGCCCACATATATATAGATGTATAAATGTGTGTCATATATCGAGATAGATATAGATCTAGCTATTACATAGATATATATGGATATTATAAGATAGTAGATAGAGAGAGATATAGATTTGCTATATAGATAGATAGATAGATAGATAGATAGCTGGATACATATAGATATTGTTTTTTTAATTATGAACATTATAGTACACAACATATAATTATAGCTGCCTATGTAATTATGTCCACACATTTCTCCAAACATATCCTGAAATACAGATATGTGCGTATATCTGTACCTATATATGTTTCTTTGGGGATCCCGTCGTAGGGATTGATATATTTCACATACGTTGGTGAGAATGAAAGCTTATCATAGCTCATGTAGGAGCTATAAAAGATGATGTGCCTCTGAACCAGCAACCTGTCAGTTCTGGTAGAAGTGAGAAAACAGAGTTTTCACATAAAAAAAGACAAACTACCATTCCCCCAATGCACCCTGTTTCCATCAGCCATGAGAGGTGCGGAAGTTATAAATTGTTGTGTGCAATCAAAGAGAGCTATGATGTAATCCCTACGCACTCATCTCAAAGGGCAAGAGGGCCTGATTTCAGATGGTACAGCTGGCGCTTTGTTAGGGAGCAGCACACATTAGAACAGGATAAGAATAGAGCTTATTCTTCAGATAACCAGCCTTCAGGAAAGGAGACAGCAAAAGCTACAAGAACAGCTTCAAGGAGAGTTTGAAGAACAGCTTCAGCAAAAGCCAATCCGATAGAGAGAAGAAGGAAACTCTCCTGGAATGACGAGAAGAAAGGCCATTGTAAGGTCTGGGAGATTCCAAGGCAGTACTCATACTGGGAGTTCTTCCAAAAGCTAGCATAGTCCATTGGACTGTATTCAGCCAGAGGAATGGAGTGGCAGAGATAGGAATACACCCGCTAACCGGGAAGATAGAAGGCTGCATGTGGAAGGGACTTTCAGACCATACCAGAAGGTATGTGAGAGAAGATCGCAGTGTCCCCAGGGATCAACATTGGAAGGCTGGACATCAGAATTGGTTACATATTGGCCAGGCTATACAGAGAGGAATAATGATTGCAGGAGAGTCTCAGGTATGAACACTGATTCCAGACCCTATCTATCACAGAGAATGTCAGCCAGGGAATAAGGCATTCTCATGATCGTGCCTTAATGAAAGACTCGTCTGTGCCAGTGTATGATAGTGACCATATTCTGATTGATTAAGAGGGAGAACCCACACATGAACCTATTTATGGGACTGTTCTCTATCTAAATGCTATTTGCTATTTTTTTCCGTGAGCAAACACATCAGCCATCACAAAGAAACCTACCTTTTGTTCTTTATTTCCCACTGCAAACAGCTCTTAACAGCAGGATGTGTGGGCTCACACAGTAGCAGACCAGCCCTCTCAGGCTTTCAGCTGGTCCATTGATTGTAATTATAGCTGCACCTGATTGTGTGTGTGATCAAGGTAGAATCACTGCTGAGATCGGCGTGGAAAATAAGCAGAATTTAACCTAACCATCAAGGTTTTATTCTTTACTTTGTTCCTTTGTTTTTGGTTTTTATTTGCTAAGAAAACATTCGCTAATTTCCTGACAAGGTGATGGTTGTTTTTCTGTTTTTTACTTTGTGACTTTTTGTTATCGCCTTTTAAACACTGCAAGCAAGTAACCTCATTTTATAGTGCTATCAAGCATACATGATGCTGGGTGAATTAAACCCCATCAATCACAGACGTATTTTTATGATCTTACCACTGTGGTTTTTCACAACTCAACTTATTGTCATCAGCTGTGTTTGGGAGGGAATGAACTACAATACCAACAATACTTTGCAATAATCATATGAATATATGCATCTTCAAGATTGTGCAAGTTCTCAACATATGCAGCAGTCTGACAAATGTAATAGTAGGCAGCATTGCTATTGCACCAAGAGTATTTACTTGTTGTGGATTACAAATACAAGGCAAGTGTTAAAGCTGTAAGAAGATTTTTTTTTTTTCATACCCCTTCGTCGCACTTTGGAGGAAAAGTGGTTGTTTCCATGAAAGCTGTCCCAGAGGGAGACAGCCCTGTGCCACAGCTGTG
This sequence comes from Ichthyophis bannanicus, assembly GCA_033557465.1. Taxonomy (NCBI): domain Eukaryota; kingdom Metazoa; phylum Chordata; class Amphibia; order Gymnophiona; family Ichthyophiidae; genus Ichthyophis; species Ichthyophis bannanicus. The sequence goes on from JAWIIG010000242.1 coordinate 4,065, forward strand.
ATTCATCACTGAGATAAGGTAATATGTACCTGGGCATGTCTAGGGTTGATGTGTGTTACGCACAGGTGTTTAATTGAAAAAAAAAAAAAAAAGTTAAAAAAAAAAAACCACACCTGGTTGGAAGGTGCTGCTCTTTGGTTTTTGTATTTTTTTCTCTCTTTTCCGTCTTGCAAGGGGTTCAGATGGATCCGAGGGAGTATTTTTCAGTGGATGGCAAGCCCAATTCAGCAAGCAGCAGGAGCTATCCCAGAAGGCCCAGGACACTGCTATGAAGGCCTTAATGGAACAGCAGAAACCAGTGCTTGATCGGTTGCAAGCTCTAGTTTCAGCTGCAGAGCCAAAGTGGAACAGATGCAAGACCAGCAGTTAGTACTGGTTCACCACATGTTAACACTGTGGGACTCAATCAAGGGATGGGGGCATTTAATTTTGGGAAATTAACACCAGAAGATAATGTTGATGATTTTCTAGAGTCTTTTGTAAAGAGTGTGCACAGGCTTTAGGCATTGCCAGAGACCCAGTGGTCAGTAAGGCTGGCAGCCGTCATTAACGTGGTGATGCACTAGCAGCTTACAGAGGCATGCCTCAGCAGCCCAGACTTTTGATTTGCGAGGATGTAAAGGCAGCTATGAGAGATCGCCTAGGGTTGTCTATTTCAGAGTCATAGGCGAATGTTTAGAGCTGTTACATTGAAAGTGGGTGAGACACCCATGCTCTGAGTCAGAGAATTAGAATTTTAGCCTGTAAAATTGTTGGAGCCTGAGCAAAAGACAGTAGAAATGTTATTAGATATTATAATGCTGGAACAATTTATGCTTGGGGTACCTAATATTTTGAATGTTTTTCTTATACAGCAAAATTGCCAAACTCTTGGAGATGCAACCATGCTAGCATAGCGATTCTTGGAAGCCCCTCATTCTTGCCATATAAAAAAAATGGGTGGCCCTCTAAAGAATGGATGCTGAGGCTAGATGTAGCTGTATCAAGAAAAAGGACTAATTAAGAATGTTTCTAAAAATGAATGTTAACTTTATCAAACCCGGATGACACCGTGGAATAGAAAGAAATGTTTTCAAGTGTGGAAAATTGGGACCTTTTTAGAAGAGATGCCAGACACACACTAGTTTAATGGGTCCTGGGATTTTAAAACAGCCCAAGGAAGGATTTATTTGAATAGGTTGCTGTGCAGGGAATTACCACAAAGTCATTATTAGACTCTGGGGCAGTGCAGCGGATGATGTACAACAGGCTTTGGAAGAGGATTGAGGGCCAAGACAGATTTGTGCCTAGAACCCCTGAAAGCCAAGTTCACATCAGATGCATTCATGGTGCCTGCATCATCATATCCCACCTCTATCTAAAGTTTCCGTGTCTATGGAAACACGAGGAAGTCCTATTATAGCGCCCTAGGCTACCCTTTTAGTTGGTTCTCTCGAAGAGGACTGGCCAAGATTTAAAGCAGGGTCTAGTGGAAGGACTAGGTAAAGAGGAGGGAGAAGGTTTCCTGGTAGTAGCTCCCGGGCCTTTATATTTGGAAGTCCTCAGACCCCAGCTAAAAAGATGTTTAAGCTTCCATAAGACCAAGCTACCCCAAAGCAGATATTTCGTCCTAAAGAGTAACCCTAAGGTCTCTGAGAAGGCCCAAGCTCCTAGGCGTGCAACCCCGCATTCGTGCTGGTTTTGACCTATGCAGCATAGAGAATGTGACTGTACCTAGCCAAGGGAGATCCCTGGTTGACACCCCCGTTCTCCCAGTGGAAATACCAAGTGGATGTTATGGGAGAGTAGCCCCAAGGTCCTGATTAGCGCCTTAAATATTTCATCGATGTGGGTGCAGGAGTAATTGATCCCGATTACAGGGGCACCTATTAAAGTTCTGTTGTTTAACTTTGGACAGAATGATTATCATGTGAAGACTCTGAGACAAAATTGCCCCATTGCTTTGTGAGAGGATGGGTTTTCCTCCTTTGGAGGAGGTCACATCCCTAGAGTATTCTGAACGTTGAGCCCACAGCTTTTGGTTCTCCTGTGATGTCACAGTGGTTAAAAGCTTAGCTGCCACCTGTGCCCTAGAGAGGGAGGTGAGTGAAGAGGATGATTTGGGACCCCAGGTAATTATTGTAAAGAAAAATCAGAGCCCCAAATAGGTGAGGACCTGACAATGGTACAACAGGAAGAAATTAGGAAGGTGCTTAAGTAATTCCCATAATTGTTGACACCCATAACTGGGGCTACCCATTTGGTGGCCCATGAAATAATAACTTCCACCTGGGGAAATTGGTTCGTCACAGGCCATACCAGCTTGCCTGAAGCCCAAGACCGGAGGTCGTGGCACAAGTCCCGGCGATGTTTGGACATGTGGGTAATATAGGAGTCAAAGAGTCCCGGGAATAGCCCCATAGTCCTTGGTGCCGAAGCCTGATGGATCCTTAAGATTTTGTATTGATTCCTCCGGCAGGTTAACCCACGCCATATCAGTTTTTGTATGCATATCCAATTGCAAGAATTGAGTATCTGCTAGACCAGCGGGGACAGTCCTCAATACTTAACCACCCTTGATATGACAAACGGATATTGGCAAATCCTCTCACCAGGGAGTCTAAGCCGAAAACTGCGTTCAGCACCCCTGTTGGCCTTTTCGCAGTTCAAGAGTATGCCTTTCGGACTGCATGGAGCAGCGGCTACCTGCCAAAGGTTAGTTGATTCATGTACTTCGACCCCACCAAGTTTATGCTTTTGCATACATGGATGATGTCATAATCCATAGGACACCTGGGCGGAAGCATTTGCAGAGGATCCGGCAGGTCTTGTGCTCTATGAAGCCAGCGGGAATCAACTTTAAACCCGAAGCAGTGTGCCCTTGTGCAAAATATTGAGGTAAAAATAAACCTAGGCCACCTAGTGGGACTCGGAAAAATTAAACCTCTATTATCAAAAATAGATCGCATTCAGTAATTTTCCTCCTCCCAACAACCAAGAAACACCTAAGATTTCTCTTATGACTTATTGGATACTACCGGGTCGGGGTTTAATAATACCGCAATTCGCAGAGACAAGTGCCTTTTCCACGGATATGCTGCGAAAGAATTGTCCCAAACCAGATAAAGTGGACACCAGAATCTGCAAAAGCTTTTTCAATTATTAAAATAACAATTGTGTACAGTACCGGTACTGAAAGGAGTAGACGTCAAGAAACCCTTTCTGGTTCAAACCGATGCCATCGGATTTAGGGCGAGGAGCAGTCCTATCCCAGTGCCATGGTGGAGAGGAGCATCCTGTGATGTAGACCTGAGCATTAAGTTGTCACTGGCTGAACCAACGTATTCCACGATCGAAAAAGAGTGTTTGGCTAATCAAGTGTTCAGTGGAGTCATTAAGGGTTGTACGCTTACAGGGATAAAAGTTCCAGTTGGTCACGGACCATGCCCCACTTAAGTGGTTGCCGCAAATGAAGAACCACAATGCCAGGTTGAGCACGCTGGTACATGGCCTTAACAGGCGTTTGATTTCCAAGTTGAACCCGTGCCGGGAAGTTACACAAGAAGGCGGATGCACTTTCCCGTAATTACGGACTTTCGAGAAGAAGTTTCACCAGTAAAAACGCAGTCCGTAATAACTTAAGTCCTGGGGGTATGTGATTCCGGAGCTTATCATAGCTCAGGTAGGAGCTATAGAAAAGATGATGTGACTCTGAACAAGCCACCTGTCAGTTCTTGGTAGAAGTTAGAAACCAGGGGGGCGGAGCCTGATGTCCAGCGTGATGGTCTCATAACGCTGAGGCTCCCGATAGGCCTACTCAGAATCCTGAATTAACCACCGTACATACTTGGAACTTTCTACTTCTGATCTTTGGCCGGGGCCCATTGTTTGAGATGGGACGCGTGTGGACCAAACCCACGCCGCACTGGAATTCGGCTCTCCAGCGGCTTCTCACACGGCAAACGTTCCAAAACTGAACCTCCCGTCCCCCTCAGAATGGGCTGGGCTCTTTGCTGAGGGCCCCCGACAAGTGCAGCAGGAAATCCTCGCGAGATTAGAGGAGTCAAAGACCTCGTGCAGGTCAAACGGTGAAGCCCTCCGAGCGCTGGCGGGAAGATTTTGGTGTGCTGCAAAGCAGCTCAGAAGGGCTTTCTCTTTCTTTCGCGTCCAGGGACAAAATGGAGAGCATGATTATTTGGACTCCCATCAGCGGCTCGGTTTTGTCCACACTCGACAAAGGTTTTACCGTCAGGTGCGGGCCTTGCAGAAAGAAGGGGATGGAATATGGAAATAACTAGAAAGCCCAGGGCCGCAACCAACAGACGAGCTCGGTGGGCATACCGTAGGGAGCGGAATCGGGAGACATGAAAGAAAGTTTTTTTAGTATGCTAAAACCCTCTCCTTTCCCCATATGCTAAGGCCAAATCCACCTATTACCCAAGATTTGGCGATCGAGGGTCGGCCGGCTCCATACGTGTACCCCACAAGCAGAACTCTCAACATGAAGTAGACCAAAAATTGACCCGCGGCGCTAGGGGTCATTTTTTTCTGTCGAGCTTTTGAAGATATCAAACACACGTTTATCAAATTCTAAATTGCCTCTCGGAAGCACAAACAGGGCCATATTAGGAGTTTGAGAGTCCACAAGATCTCCTTCTGATCACCTCTTGGCTACAAACCCACTTCGAAAGACCCCCGCCGAAAGCGCTTTCTGGAATTCCGGCCGAGGCTTCAACAACAAAAAAACGCACTCTATGGTGGTCCTGATGTACCCGGCCAAGCTCCGAGTCACGCTTCACAAGCAGACAAGAACATTTGAGGACCCTGAGCTACTATCGGAGTTTATTGGATTCCAAAGAAGCCGACTTGATTGCGCTGACTTCCAAATATTCCTGCATGTAATTCTCATATCCGGCTGTACCTGCCATATTGGATCTGCCGCATGCGCCCAGCAAAGATTCCTGGCGATAGCAGGTTTTGTTGCCTTACTTTTGAATGATATCTGTGACCCCGACTCCATCTACCCCACCATTACCCTCGATGAGTACTCAGAGACCCTGTTAATTATGGACTCTGGTTGTTTCTTTTCCTTTTTGTTCATGTCTTTCTTTATTTCCTCCTCTAGGGCCTCCTCCCGCCAGACATATGTGTCGCCATATTCTTTGGGGTTTTGCTTCTTCTCTAAGATACTTTGGTACATACCTTTCAATATGGGGGTGTATTAGCCAGAATACTCTGTTATTATGTCATTGTTGCACATATTCTGATTATGCTGTATGTTTTCCAGCGCCCTTAACCCAAATGTCTATTACTGAATGGGAATGGCACCATGTTAAGCTTTTTCTCATTGAACGTAAAAAGGAATTAATATCCCGATAAAAACGGACGAAAATCCTAAGCTACCTAAGTCAGAAGCTGCGGATCTGATTTTTTTCTTTCTCAGAAACGCATTCTATAATTCTAAGGAAACTCTTAAACTCAATCATTAAACCTGACATGGTGGCCGCCTATTCCCAGCCGTTTCGAAGAAATGTGGGGTTACCATACTTGTCGGGAAATCTTGGGCAGGTGCTACTATTATTGGCGACTAGCGCAGATACAGAATGTAGATGGTCCAGAGGCGGTGCACCTCAAGATATGGGTGTATGCCGTTGAGATGGGTTACATGTATAATGCCTTTATGCTCCTAATGTTGATGACCCTGCCATGGTTTGCTACGCATTGTCGGTCAGGTTGCGCAGGCCTCTGCTAATACTTTCATTGATAATTGGGGGGGATTTCAATCTAGTCCTTGATCCCCTGATTGACAAACAGCCGCCTAGGACAAGTGGTTCCCCCCAAGATTCACACCACGCTTTACCTCCCTGATCAAAGATCTTGCTTCAGTTGATCCTGGGGTTGAGGTTACTACACCCCAATGAGCTTGACTTCACCTTCTTCCTCTTCCCCTCATAAAGCCCCTCTCGCATAGACTTCGTTCTTTTTTCTAATATTCAAAACTGTTAGTTGCGTGCTTCAGGTGGACACTTGCCAAGATTCACTCCCAACATATTTCAGATCATGGGCTAGCTCGGATCCTTTCAATACACACTACGGCAGACCCCAAGGGGGAATTCGGGGGCCTGGTGTCTTTGATAGAGCCTTGTTAACTCAGCACGAGTTCCAGGTTAGCAAGTAATCGGTTTCGAGGAGGGTGCCCATACATGATTACCTTCCATTTTAATCAAACCCAGGATCTGACTGCGAATTGGGCTTGGTGGGAGGGCTTCAAAGCGGCCATGGGGGGTCGTGCAACGATCACTATCTCACAAATATCCGCCTGCGGAAACAACGCAAACAGCAGCTAACTCATACTAGATCCCCAAATAAAAGCCGGCGCACGAGTTCTAACTTCACGTACGGATCCATGTGTATTAATTCGATTACATCGTCTCCGTTTTCAATATAATGATCAATCCTCTCAACTGCAGCTTCTAATAGTATTGCGCTTCAGCGAGTGACTTGACGATTATCGTGAAAATAACGCGTAGGGCCGGTCGACTCTTAGCCAACGCCGTGAATGTCCAAAAGGAACACAACCCGCGTAGCCGCCCTTCGAGCTCCCACAGGGAGGGGGCATAGTGACCACAGACTCCGACATTGTAGAGCTCTTTCGGGAGTTCTATACCCTCCTAGATCAATCTGAATGTGGAGTTCTCGTCAGAGACATTCAGCGATTGCTTTCTGGCCTGTCAGCGGGACCGACTCTCTCTGAGAATGATAGTGATGCGATGGATGAACACTTTTCGACTTCTAGCTCCAATCTGCCCTAGAAACCACAGCTTCGGGCCGTGCCCGCAGGCTCCGATGGTCCTCCGACCGAATTCTAGCAGAACGTTTCAGTGCAGATTTAGGTCCCTATTTAAAACTCTATTTTTACTTGCCCTTGCGGTAGGGTTACATCCTCTTTTGGGATCCTTTTCTGCAGCTAATTTTTTAGTATTTGCTAAATAAGCAGAGACCCTCTACTAACACCCGCCAACTACCGTCCAATCTCCCTACTTAATGCCGATTATAAGATCGTCGCAACGATACTTGGGCCACTCTGCTATCTGACAGGATGGCCACCCTAATTCACCCCGACCACTGTTGTTTTATACCCGGCAGATCAACTGCTGACAATGCTCGTACCTTGTGCCATGTGCTTTTCCTTGTGCTGCCAAGGCTAGAAGGATCCTCCATGGGTATGGGGGTTGGTGGGTCTGTTTCTCCTTTCGATGCCTAAAAAGTGCCGTGGATTGTGCTCCGCCTCGGGCTCTGGGTGGCCCTTCTTAATTTTGCAATTCTGTTCTCTGCCGATGGTATGGCTTGGAGGGGTAACTCGTGATCATTTACTAGTGTCAGCCGATAGCCTCCAAGTCATGTATCCTCACCGGCCGTTACCGCCAGTATTTGGTGTAAATGGCCAGCCAGTCTCAGCCAGTTAAATCTCCAAAGAGGCAACGCGTCAATTTGGGTGCCCCCCCCTAAGATTCCCCAATGCTGCTCTTTTGGTATCTAGCTCTTTGAACACCCCTACTAGCCCTCCTTATTTAACATTCCGCCCGTATTCGAGGTGTCCCCTTGATCAAATGTCATAGGAGATGTAACTCTCTGCATATGCCGGGGAAATTACCTTATGGTTTCTGCGTAACCCTCGATTCGGTTTTCCAGCTGTCTTGGATCTGAATAGACGGGATACTCACCAATTATCGTGCTATAAAATTAACTGGAACCAATCTGTTCGCATTCCCACTGAACCGCTGGGTACTATTGAGGCTGACCATGCAGGAAAAAGCGCTTTCCCTTCCTTTGGCAGTGCCCGCATGGTGAAGTATCGACGTGCGTGGTACATTAACTGTTCTAAACTACTTCTAGAAGACACTAGTTCAGTTTTAAATGGGCGCAAAAGAGGTAGTCCTCTCTCCTCCCAAAGTACCGTGAAGGCTCACGAATCGTTTGGTCTCCCTTATACATCTTACATGTTGGTGGCCACTTAGGAAAACTGTGAAAATGATGATAGTCCCCAAAGTTGCACGGGTACATTTGTGTTAATAAATGCTGCCATGGCTTACCCCCCCCGGTTACTCCCGCTACAAATACTTATAAAGTGTCATGATTGCGTGCCTCTCTCGTCCGATTATTCGTCTGGCAGTGCAAGCCACCAAGGATCGCTAAACAAAAACGTACAAGTCTGGCACGGACAGAGGGGGGACCAGATTTCCTGGAGGTGGGATGTAGTCTCTTAATAGAGGTAGCATCAAGCCTTCCTACTTAATCCAGTTGCCCGAAGGTGGCTAGATGCCTCAACAGACAGCAGACCAGTTGTTTTGGCTTGAACGATAGAAGAGGAGCGTAGTAGCCCAAGTCCGGCTTGACCCATCTCCCCGGTAGGTCCTCTCACGTATACACCCTGTCCTCCACCCAATGATTGTCGATGCTCTTGCGGCCTTGAAACCTCTCATGTCATGTCATCGGCTGGTCCCGCACGTATGTCCTCAGGGACGGGGACATGTCTCCACACTACAGCTGTCACGAGTCAAAGTACTAAGAGGCCCCGAGCTCGACGACAGTTCAAGTCCGTAAATCAGAGAACGATAGCAGGGAAACCCGGGGAACTGGCAAGGGGATAGTGACACCCCAACAGCTTTTCTCTTGCTGCGCGTTGGTGGAAAACCTGGTCCTGATGCGGTGTACAGAAAGATTAAGGGGTTTGGCGGACCGGGAGCGATACATTGCCCTGACACGTGGTTCAATGGATGCAAGCGTAGCGTTGCTCTGCAACACTGGGCGCTCCCACAGTGCTCGAGAGAGTCCATCCGGCCCGCGGGGGCCCGCCGCTGCCCCTGGAGCCGTGGAGACGGGCTTAGTGAGAGATAGTTCACCCGAGGGTAATGGTACACATGGAGTTGTGAGCGCCCGTCTAACGGTTGGAGAAGCTCGTAATTCAGGTACAGCCATGCGACGGGGAGAGGCCCACAAACGCGGTGACGGATGTGCGAATCTGCGAGCCACTTAAACCCTGGACGCGGTCGCGGGTCAAGGGGGGGCGGGGGTGGGCTGGAGCAAGAAGGGGGGTGATGTGGCGGGATGCCAGGTCGTGTCCGTACTGGGTGGAACAACCAAACGCCTGCTGGGGGTGCATGCACAGACGCTTTGAGACCCCGGAAAAGATAGCCAAATGGGACACAAAGGCGAGGGACCAGGGTTGGGCTTGGGCCATAACTACTCTGGGGGCCCTCGCGCATGGGCGGGATGAATGTCCTCAACTACAGGTTGATTGGGGGCGGGTCTGGGGTCCTAGCAATTTATGCGTACCCTTTCACGAACCTCGCTCGTGGGAAGATCGTGGGACCCCGCTCTGTGGTGGAGGTCCCCTCGCTTCCTAAGCAGGGTCGCTTTCCCCGCCTTGCTTTCATGCTGGGTATTGCCATATTCTGTAGCACGAGGAATTGGAAGGATAGTTTCGCCGACTTACTGTTAATGAATGGTGGAACCGGTCTGCTTCTTATAGTAAATCTGAGCAGCTACCTTGGATAGCTTATTCGCCCATGCTCAACCTCACTCTCACGTGTCTAAATGGCAGATGCTTAATGATTTATGTACAATCTGCTCATTGCTCTAACATGCCTGTATAATGTGCACTCATCATGTCTCAGATCACCGTTAGGTTTTGTAACACAATAATGTAAGTACACGCCCGTTTCGGGGAATGATTATTTTTCTAGAGAAGAAGCAGGGTGGAGGGGGGTGGCAGGGTTTTACTTTGGTGTATGTATTACCGGTCGTATCTGTCTTTTAGCTGTATGTCTTCCTTTTTCCTTTGTTGTTATAAAATGAAAATCAAGAATTTAAAAAACAAAGAAGTGAGAAACCGAGTTTTCAATAAAAGACTACCAGTCCCAGACTGCCCAGGTTTCCAGGCCGGGGGCGCATTGTCGGGGGGCTGAAGTGATCGACAATGGTGTGGTGGGCAATCGTAAAGTAGGCTATGAGGGGTGCGAGTCCCCTAGTCCTCAGGCGGGGGGTGCAAGAGGCAGGGGGCTGGGGGTGAGTGGGCAATCTGAGCTTCGTGGTGGGTCGGGGAGGGCAGTGCGGACATAGAACAGATAGAATAGAGGTTATTCCTGGGTGGCAGGGATAGAAAAGCAGGCTTCAGGACAGGGGACAGCAAAAGCTACAAGAACAGCTTGCGAGTGGAGAGTGTGGGTGAAGACACAGCGTTCAACAAAGCCGCAGATAGAGAAGAAGAACTCTCTGGACGGAAGAGAAGAAAGGCCATTGGAAGGTCTGGGAATTCCAAGCAGACTCCATACTGGGTATTCCAAAAGCTGAGCAGAGTCCATGGACTGGATTCAGGCGCATAGTACTGAGTGCAAGATAATCACCGAGGCTACCTGAAGAAGATGAGGGGCTGGGGTTGTGCAGGGAGAGGGCGAATAAAGTGGGTTGCTAGCTGTGGGGGGTTTCAATCTACAGGAAGGCCCGAGACGTATGTTATGAGAAAATTCCAGTGTCGCGTCGGGGGATCAGAGAGTGGAAGGCTGTACATCAGAATTGTTACATATGTGCCAGCTTATCAGAGAGGAATGAGGTGGGGAAAGAGCAAAGGGCTCAGGTAGAACACTGCCCATCCGTCAATCTATAACACACAAGATGGCAGCCAGGAGGACTTAGACATTGCGGGGTACATGATAGGGCCTTAATGACAGGACTCGTCGTGGGTTGCCCATGGGTTAGATCGGCCATATCGTGGATGTTGCCTGGACAGGTCGATACAGCAGAATAACTTCGGATGGTATATGACTATTTCGCAGAAAAGTAGCTAATGCGATTGGCTAGTGTTTGGCCGAGAACAAACCATCAACCATCACCAACTCGAAACTCGTAACTTTGTTCTGTAGGTGCCACTGCAAACGGGGGTCTCTTACAGCAGGCGTGTGTGGCTCGGACACAAGTACAGCCACCAGCAAGAGCTGCACTGGTCGGCCTTGTAGAGTAAGGAGGGCGCAACCTGAGGGTGTGTGTGCGCAAGGGAGAATACAACATGACGGAAAAATGAGGCGTGGGGAGGGGGTCGTGTGAGGAAATGACGTCGCGTACAGGTCGTTGCACAAAACATCAACCGAAAGAGACAGAAAGTAATTAAGAATTCGTACTTGGGCCTGGGGAGGTGGTTGTATTATGCGGAGAAAACAGGTGACGTTGCCGGACAACGGAGGGGGGGCGGGTTTGACTTGCTCGTTTTTGGGGTGAGACGGTGGTTGTGATCCATTTGAAACCGAAGCGAAACCGGCGAGGTATATGCATCTAAGGCCTGGGGGGGACATGTGCTGGGGAGTGTTCGACCCCGCAATAGCAAACGTAATTTTCTGGAGCGTACCGACTTGGTTTCACACGCCAAGTAATTGCCAGCCAGCTGAGGAGTTTGGGAAGGTAATGAACTACATAACCCCAATACCAGATTGCAGAATGCATAATTAGCCAACGGGCAAATATGTGTACGTGGGTAAAACTCAGCGCGGCGTGGCCGAAAAAAAAAAAACCGTCTGACAACGTTCACAACCAACTGCACATGAGAAGGGAACGCGGAGTACCGTTCAACACGGGTATAGTCCCCATAGAAAAAGCCCGCCCACTATTCTTCAGTATGAAGAGCCTGTTATGCACTATGATGCAGTTGATAAATGCTATAACGGGGGGGGTGCAGCAGGACGAGTGATCCCAAGTGTCTACTTAGGTTTCCCCTACCCTAGGGAGCTCGTGCGGATATGCCTTTCATATCTCTTTATCAGCTTGGAGACAGACAGTGATAAAATGTGGCCCCTTTTGATGACACAGCTATGTAACTAGGGAATCCGGTTACCCCCAAAACCGCATCTCCCCGCAAGGAACGGGGATAGGTGTCTCCGTCCGGGGTCGGAGTGCCCAGGCGGGTCTGTCGTACCTAATTAGTAAATGCGGAGGATGGGTCCGCCAGAAGGTCCCAGGGCGGGGTCGCCCATAACGCTGGCCATTGGGGACGTGCAGTCCCGCACAAGGCCAAAGCAGTTGCCACCTGGATCACCCTTCATCGCTCCAAGTTAAAGGCCCGTCAGTCCCCACTGCTGTGAGGTCCGACCAGGAGGGTGGAACGAATGGCCCGTCACTAAAAAAAGGAAGGAAGGGAAAGGTAATAAAAGTGAAGGGAGCTGGGACGGGTAGTCCAGGCGACGACCCCAATACTGCCCTCCAACCCCTAAAATGCAGTCCGTAACCATTATATATGTGAGTTCATCTTGATCGATGTAAGGCACTAAAATACTGCATAAACGGCGGACACTCCCCCACCCGGGGCCACTAAGCTGTCGGAGTGCAAGTTGAGTTTGTATATCATCTGAAGGAAATCCAATGAGGGGGTACCTCGCCATATGGAAAGTGCAAAGTAAACATCCAAGCAATACCAACACACATACCACGCCCACATTGGATTGGTGAATAGTACGTGAGGGACTGATGCCCACACTTGAGACAAGCCTCGGACGACTGGGCAAAGCGAAGTAGCTTCCGGCCGTGCCAGGTCCGACGAAAATGAGCGGTAGGGGAAAATCCACCGATGGGTGATCACACACTATCTAGGGAGGGGGGGGGAGAAAGGAAGGGGGGAGGAAATAGGATAGATAAAAGAAAAAAAAAAAAGGGGGGGGAAGAAGAGGGGGAAGGAAAAAAAGAGAGGGTGCCCGCTTTGTTTCCGGAGCTAGGTGTCACAGTTGATGATGTCTGTGAACAGCAACGTCGTAGTCTGGATGCCCCTACAAAACGCGCTCCCCCCAGTGGAGTGGTTACATCCTTAGCGGGGCAATGGTATCGTGCTATTCGCGCGACAGAGCACCGGGGCTTGATCTCAGCGTGGGGACCGCACATAATGGCGAAGAGGCTCTGGAAAGGGCGGGACGTCAGTGTACAGGCCCCAGGTATGCTTGCCCCAGGCTTACTGTGTGGAAAGCGGGTATGTATGCCTGTGCAGGCTCCATTGGTTGCCGGATGTACCGATGTGGAGTACTGATTCCAACGGGGGGTGGATGATAAAGCGCACAGACGAACACCTTGTATCACGGTATGTAACTGTGGCTAAAAGCATGTAACAATGCTTCTGTCGGGAAATAAATGACTACAGTACACCTGCAAGACCCGGTCATAGTTATAACAGAAACAGAACACTCACACCCCCCCAAAAGGGTTGCATCAAGGCCAATACCAGGAGGTTCAATACACAGGGGGACAGCTGAATAGTGTTCTCAAAGACATATGTCACAGTAGGCCAACATAGGCGGGTTGTGGTGTCATCCACGGGGGGCAATAGGGTGTGTCCCTATAAAGTTGCTTCCTCCCCCCTCCAAATAATTAACCAGTGGGAGGACTACACCTTGCCCACTAAAAAAAAAAATCGGTTACACAGTGTGTGACAGGGTATGTCCACTCCACAATATGAGAGCAGTTTTACACTTGGGCAGATCTGGCAGGCGTAGAGGCCTTCCTCATCACACAACGCGTTAGAATCTGTGACTGTGCTATCGCTCGCCTTTCACCTCACCGTCCACTAATGGCACACGGCAAGCAATATGTGGACATATGTGACTGTTAAAAGGAACTGAGTAGACCCCAGTGTATGACATAAGAGAGTCGTATCTCAAGAGCAGTGCATTTACGCCTGGCATCACAGCATTACCCGAGTGCAGCATGTTGTCTGGTAACCTTCCACTATCCAATAGTGTCTGATTTTAATGACTTGTCAAGGTTGCAGTTATACAAGTATGGCCCATAGTGGTAAGGGCAGAAAATGTGTCCATACAACACAACCTGACCCCCTGTGGGGACATGAAAACATGGCCTTGTGTTGGAACACGATTGACAGCTGTTTCCTGAGTATAAACATCTGTGCTGTTACATCCTCAGGAGCTGCAGGAACCATCTGTCGTAGTTGGTCCAAAATAAAGGGTCACCATTGTTCGGTTCGCCATGTTCCAGGTGAACACATTTCAGCATTGTGTCCCCCTCCATCTCCTAATCAGTCCTCTCCAAAAACCTGTCCCAGGGACATGTTCTACGTCTACCAAAACCCCTTACCTCCACCCACAACACTGCCTCTCCCTCAGCTGTGCATAAAAAAAGTGCAGTTCGCCTGTGAGATGTGAAGGGTTTAATTTGCCATGACTATCCCCAGTGCTGCATGTGCCTGTCAATGGCCCAGTGTTGGATTTAACATCATTTGGAAGACTGGCTACCTCCAATTGTATGTTGGGTGTGACAAACACATGGAGCACTGTGATGACAGTATGTCCCAAATGTGATTGTATGCCCTTCAAGAAGGATGGCAGGCACCAACCACACCGGTGTATGGCAATTACAGGTGGTGTACCTTGTTCAGTTATGTGCATCCGTGTGTGCACAATATGTTGGCCAGGTGGTTTTGAGAAATTGGGTGTGGGGGCTAAATGCACAATTGGAGCAGGAACTCAGAGGCATGGCAAAAAACACACAAGGTGTGCAGAGGGTACCACACACCACCTGTTTTCCCTGGTAAAAGGGTACATGTTGCAGAGAGACAGGTATTGCCGCAAGACAAACACCACACGTTTGCAGAGGGGGGAGGCAGAACCCTGGTCTGCATCGAACACGTGTATGGTGGTCCCCACAAAAAACCCAGCAGGTTATGTGTAAAATTCAACACACACGGTATGACGGAAACCTGGTATGGGTGTCAGGCCGTCATATGTGGTGTGTGTCATCTTTGTCAGCCCACAATTTACAGGTGGGACCTACAGGTACAGATTGATGACAACCAAGTGGAGGAGGGGGGGAGAGTGGGGCACGAACCCGGAGGGAGCAGGAGGAGGTGGCGTAGGGGGGCTGGCGACTGCGATGCGTGCGAAACACATCATGAGAGGATCCAGAGGTTGGGTGTTGTCTGGTGACAGCATAAAAAACCTCTGCCGAGGGGCCCGTGGAGGGCAGGACGATGTTGATGCGCGATAGTAACGACGAGGGGTTCTAGCATTCACCAGCCGCAAAGTACATCCACACCACTAGGCCAGGATTGCTTGTGTGGGGAGTGATGTGCTGCTGGCACCAGGCTGGTAGCACATGGCAGAATTCTGCACGTCAAGACTGCAGACAGTGGGGGGTGCACAACTACTTTGTTACACACGCAATGTTTTGTATGCTGAGTGTTCATACAAGATCAGCTGTGGCATCGTTATGGGGGGTAGTATCTTGATATTGTGATCCACGGTCCACCCACAAGGGTGCCGGCCTACCTACATGACATAAAACACTGAGAGCACACATGTCAGGATATGAAGCATGGGCAAACGCCCAGTAACTTCCCCTCTTTTCTATGACGGGACACTCACCATTATACCTAAAAGGGATCAATATCCGGAGGTCTGCCAACATGCTCTCTTCTCAGAACCCATTAACAAGCATACACCCATGTTACAGTTTAACGACACAAATATGTGTTGATGTTGATCTTAATCAGAGGGGGACCCACAACATTCTGGTGCCCAACTCCAAGTCATGACGTGGATTATAGTAAGGCGTGCAAAGATGTGTCCCCATCACACCACATGAGACGCACAGATGAGAGGCAACAGTGGTGACCAAGGTCTGGCACAACGACCACACACAAAAACCAGTATTAGACCCTGTTTTAGGGGGGTCTGAATAAAGAAGTAGGGTTGGATGGGTGCAAGAGAAGACCCATAACACAGCTGTGGACCATTGGTCTGCCTACCGTAGGGATAGACACACCACGCACACGAACACCAAAAATCCATATTGTTAGGGGGTTTAATATATAATCTACCCTATATATTATAAATATGCTAAGGGAGGTATTATTCTATTATATATGAGAAAGTTTTACCTTGGGTCACTCTTTCTGGATTCCTATTTTAAGTGCATTTACGAATACTAATAATCAGGCATTTTTTGCAATTGTTTGAAGCAATATTTTTATAATTACCGTTAGACTGTAGACATATTGAACAAACAAGAACGGCACCGGGATGGATGTTAGCTCATCGCACTGGCGCCGCAACAAAGGACAAACGATAACAGGCCTATGAGTACATTTCAAAACTACAGATGGAAACATAAGTGAGGATGTTGTTTTATGTTGCCAGGCATGTTAGGGGTCATAACCGCCAGATATACCGCCAATTGGAAACAAAGCAACAGCCAGGGGCCTAATCACAGCAAGCAACAGGCGTGTGGACAGGTGTAACAATGCCCCCCAACCACTGGCAATCCGCCACTAGGTCCAGATTGCGAATCCGGAACCTACCATATGCAACACCGCACCAGTGTTCCTGTGTACTGCTATGTGTGGCACAATCGACCCCACAACACACTATTATTGCTCCTACACACATAACCTGTGTTTTCTGAGTTGCACACATCAATACGATTTGGCATTAGCAGTTCACAAGTGTGTTGACCACCACATAATTGTACAAGTGTACAGAAACTGGACATGGCGACTGGTCATGTCGTATGGTTTTTGGGGGTGGCCCTACAGGTCCTTGCAAGACTTCAGCTGTATGATGTACACTACAAAAAAAAGGGAAGGGGGGAGAACTACCCACAGGTAATGCTGCTCAGGACATCCAAGACAGGGCTGATCGCCGCAAAGACTGTGCACCATTCCTCTATGAGGAATCATACAATGTCCTTTTCTCACAATACCATGGGTTTGGGCCCCACGCACCCAACCTAGACCAACACACGCTCAGCCTACCCAGCTCCTGGCCCCTTTTGTGTCTTCGGAATGAATATACAGCCACACCAAAGGTGCAATTCGAACCCCTGCTGCCCACGAAGAGCACCTGGGGCCACACACCCACCCGGTCACCCACCCCCCTCAACCCCAACACCCAAAGCCACCCCTCCTGTCCCTAAAGGCAAAACACGTCCCTAGTGCCGACACACATCCAAACTCGTGACAGGTGGGGCAACATCATAAACCATGTGTGTGCAATCGTGGCCGTTGCTGTTCCCCCCTGTTGCTGCATGCAAATAAAAGGGGAAAGGAAAAAAAAAAAAAGGGGGGAAGGGGGGAAAAAGGGGAAAGAAGGTCGTGGGTGTGCTACAAAAAACATGGACTCTGTCCACAACCTCCACATGTGTATAGAGTTGGGGTACCCATGACATTGTTATAGAGACGGCCTTTTTTTCTCCTGTTGGTGGCCTAGGTGCAGAAGAAAACCGGGGGATTCAAAATGGTTGTGTCGAGAGACAGACATGTGTCATCAGGGGGGGACCTCGGGCCATGTAAGGCTATGCGGGTAATGCTAAACAGGTGCTGGAGAAAGCCAGCCGCATCTTGTCAGAGTCCACACATCTTGCTTGATTTGTGACCTGTCCCAGGCTGGCACGATATTAATACAAGTGTGGCGCCACCGGGGCCTAGTGTGTTCCTCAAAACAAACCGGCATCAACCAATGCAACTCCCGCAGGTGTGGATGTTGTCAAGCGACACGCTTGCTTGCACCCCCGTACAAACGTGGACATGTGTCTGCTATCTTTTCCTGGGCCTATTTGGTAAAGTAGCTCATTATTGGTGGGCTTTTTTGCGCATCCAGTGTACTACCTGTGTTTCACCCGGCAACATCACACAACCTGAAGCAATGTTGCTGTGTGTGGCTGGGAACAGTTAGTGCGGAATTGGCTGACAAGTAAATGTTCTGGCTAATATGTCGCGCATAGTATTTCAATATGAAAGAGAATGGTCCATATCACAAGGAGTTAATGTTTGGGTGTTGGCTACATTTACGTAAAAAAAAAGCACTTGGGGCTTGTATTATGTGAATTGTGCGTTGTTTACTCTGATGGTGCGTGTCATCATGGGGGGCCCAACCCTTTGTTCCATCAAAAAAACAAAGAGGGCAACAAACAGGGGGCAAATTTCGGGATCCAGTGGGGCAGCAAGCTTGCACAGGGGGCCAGGCCCGCCCTCTTTCAGCTTTTGACAGCACTATTTGCAATTCGTGGGGGTAAAACCGTTGTTACGGGGGCCAAGGAGTGAAAAACCCTTAGGGGAATTTGCGGTTGAATGCTGTGAGGAGGGGCCATGTTGTGCCGTCAGGATAATGAATTGCTGTGGGGCCACGTGAGAGCAATCGTTTGGTTGACTTGCAACGCCTCGGAAAAACCCAACACTCCACCACCACCAAAACCACATTGCACAGCAGGGGCCGTGGCCCCCACAACCAGGGGGGAGGGGGAAACAACCTGGGGGGAGCGGCCCAAGGGGACGTGGGGAGGGCACAGCGGCGGAAAAAAAAGGTAATTTTCTTGAGTGTGAATTACAAAATCGGTTATAATCGATTTTACATAGCTGCAATCGTTGTGCATAGCAAACCATATCATTGTTCCCTGTGTGACATCCCCTAATGGTAGGTGTGTGGCAATGGCATGTTTTTGCTTGACGTGAAAACAATCTGAACAGGCACCCCAAAAGGGCAGTGTCCTTGTTTGTTTTTCCTGTTTGCAGTGGCAGGTTTTTGAAACATTCTGAGCCCAAAAAATAGGCCACCCCAGCCCTTTGTCCGTTTTTTGTTGTTCCCAACCTGCACAGAGTTGTGGTGGGTTTCATTGGCCCACTTGGGCTTGTTTATGGCAGGCCCGTGTAAACCAACACCCACCCGATCGCTTGTGGTGGGGCTGGTGGGGAAACAGCTGCTCAGGGTTTTTGGACAGTTTGATTGGGGGGACTACTCACGAAACCAAGTCCAGTATTTGGGCACCATGACCCCTTATTAACACCCCATTTACATTGAAACTTTCGGGCCATTATGTGTGACCATTTGCCCCCCTGTCTGGAAAAAAACACTGATTACATGGCTGGCTAAAACCAACACCCATGGCATGCCATGTGGCATTGAACAAAGGGACATGGGGTGGTCATGCCATATGTGTTTGCCATTTTATGACCAACTGGATACAGGATCTCTGTGAATGTCACGCCCAACCCCATGTGAACATGGATGTTTCCCTATATGGGAATCCCGCATTCGCGACGCAAACAACAACGCCTGACGCCTCCTTACCAAGGGTGTCACAACACCCGCACACATGGATTAGGAACCCCCATGATATGCATGTAGATCAGTCCCCACATGGTGACCGATCCATTATACATGTCAACGGGGGGTGTCAATGAACTATGTCCTGTTCCACAACATTATACAATGCTTTACATCAGCCATGGATGGAAGTGTAAGGGAAACCAACATGACCAATTGTGTCCAGAAAAAACACACCGTACCACCTTTAATTGGGTGAGTAAAGTAACGTATAAAAACAAAAATGGGCAACATGCCATAACAAAACGCGCAAACCACACCCACAAGCCTGTAGTGGTTTGTGTAAAACAACAGTGGCCACAGGCACAGGCCACATGTGGCAAACACAGGTGCCGATCATGGCTGCCTGTGACGGTCCCCTCCAGCAGATGAAACGTTGATGTTGCAGCTGGGCAAACATCAGCGTTCACCTGCTGGAAACAGGACCCGTTCAGGGGGACACTGCAGTGCAGGAAAAAACACCCAAAACGGGAGGTCACGGTCTCAACGTCCAATCCACTGGGCCAACCGAACGACATCGTGCCATTACAACCTGCCAGCACACAGGACACACAGTCTCGGTGGTCTGTGTGCTGGCAGTTGCAAGTGGGTGATATGTTTGGTGGCAGTGGGATGGAGCGGTGGGGGGACACGGACGATGTCTGGTTACCCATGGTTTCCGCCATGTGGTGTCTGACGGGGGTCCACAGAGGACCTGTGCTGGTGCTGTTGGGGTCCCCCAAAACCCCCCCGCCCTGCCTGTGTCCCCCCCGCCAAAACATCCCCCCCAAACGTACCCCCCTCACACACCATTTGCTAAGACACCCCCGCAGGGGACATACCCACCATGCCCCCCCCCCCACCCCTCCCTCACCCCCGCACATCCCCCACAACTCTGCCACAACATTGACCAATCCGCTGGATGAATGGTGGCCCACAATTCCCCTCCTTACCACCATCTTCCCCCTCCACGTTCAAGAGTCCTGCACCAGCAACCAACATCGTCCTCATTGGGCCCCTCTCCCTCATCTGCATTCCCTCTGGGACCCCTTCCCACATTCCTCTGTCTGCCAGATCCGACACCGTGCCTCCACCTCTTCCTCCTCCTCCTGGCACCTCCGCCACCTCTCTCTCTCCCGTCCACGGCGTGTGGGGTGGGCCGTTCTGAGGGGGGGTGGGGAGTTAACTCCGGGTCCATCACTGCTGTGGTTGTCTATATATGTGAAAGATTACATACAATTTATGACAGGACCGCCATGTGTGTCACATAAACACCTGTACATTATTGCAGGTAACACACCGGCTGGTAGGGAATGCAATGTGACATTTGTTGGATTGAATGGTTAATTCCTGGGATGACCTCACCATCTGTGGTGTTGTATTCCCTGCCCCCTGCTGAAACGCTCAAAGATACTCCGGGTGGGTACAGGCCTTCAGGTTCCAACGGGAGCCGACTTCCTTCCCCAGTTTCCCTCCACCTGTGGATCTGCAAACATAGGTTGGGGAAACAACATTCCGGGCCTAAACACGTCGATTGCACGTAAACATGTGGGACATAGAGATCATTTGTGAGCCACCATCTGTCTGCTGTGCACTAATCCCCTGTCTGTGTGTTGTGAAGCTCACAGGACCCATAGGACTGTATGAGAGTGTGGTTAGACTATCCAAACAATAGCTGTATCCTATATGTGTGACAGGGACCATACCCTCGTTACCCTCCTTTTTTACAGTCCGCTTTCCAGGCCCCATGGGTGTTGTGTGTCCTACCAGCAACCTTAGGCAGGGGCGCAAATGCATCATCTACGCTAGGTCGTTTAAAATGACAACCATACACAGGTGTCAGGGACTCCTGTAGCTGGGGAGAATGGATTAATGAAAACAGCATAGGCACACTCCAACCATTATCACCAGGGTGGGTGAGGGCCCCCTTTGAAGGCTTCTCTAAGTTACTCCTGGGGATAGAAGTGCGGAGGGGTTAGACACAACATTATGTGACAGTTAAATCCAATATTGTATACAGGGTGGGAACACGGTTGGCGTCCCCAGGTGGATGGAGCTTCTCGTGTACTCCTGGGGTCTAAGGGGGATTGTGGGGTTAAGAACAACATAGTATTTGAACATTCCCATTTATCTCACCCAGGATGGGACAACAGGGCTCAGTGTGAGGGGCCTCTTCTGTACTCCTGTGGGATAAGGGAGGTGGGGTTACAACAACACGCATTAGTAAAACACATTCCCATATGCTACAGGATGGACCCAACAGGGGCTCCCCTTTGAGGGCTTCTCTTGTACTCCATTGAGAGATAAGGGGGGATGGGGTTTTACAACACATATAGTATTTGACAGTCCCATATCTACAGGATGACACGGGCCGCAGTTTGGAGGGGCTTCTCTGTACTCTCTTGGGGATAAGGGGGGATGTTGGGTTTTTTAAACAACCATATGTAAAAACATTCCCATAATCTACAGGATGACACCGGCCCAGGGGGAGCCCCCCTTGGAAGGGGCTTTCTCTGTACTCCATTGGGGCTAATTGGGGATGATGGGTTGTTAAAAACAAACAGTTGTTGGACATTCCTATAACATCTACAGGATGACGACAGGGGGCCCACAGTTTTTGAGGGCTTCTCTGTACTCCTGGGGGATTGGGGAGCGAATGGTTTAAAACACAGTATATGACTCATTTTCCAGTCATAATCTACAGGCTGACACAGGGCCCAGTTTGAAGGCTTCTCGTGTACTCCGGGGGAGTTTGGTGAGGGAGTGGTGTTAAAAACAACAGTTATTTGGAAACATTCCCAAAATCTACAGGGGGACACGACGGGCCCGGCAGTTTGTGAAGTTGCTTCTTCTCGTACTCCTGGGGGATTGGGTCGGAGGATGGGTTTAAAACAACAGTTAGGTGTTGACCAAAAGATCAATTCCCATTTATCTACAGGATGACATACAGGGGTTTGCCTCAGGTTTGAAGGCTTCTCTATACTCCTGGGGATTTGGGGGATGGGTTAAACACAACCAGTATTTGAGGCAATTCAACACAAATAATCTACAGGATGACACAGGCGCCCAGTTTGAAAGGATTGCTCGTTGTACTTCCTGTGTGGATTTGTGGAGTATGGGTTTAAACAAACAGTATTTTGACATTCGCCATGAGTCTACTACAATGATGAAACACAATTCAGGGACCAGTTTGCGGCGCGGGTTCTCTTGTTACCTGCCTGGGGAATTAAAGGGCAGGAATGGGTTTGTGTTTTGAAAACAACAAGTAGGTTGTGGAAAAAATAAAAAATCCCATCTGCTACAAGGGATGCACACAAGGGCCCCAAGGGTTTGAAAGCTCTTCTTTACTCCTGGGGATTTGGGAGGATGGGTTAAAACAAACAGGTATTTGACATTCCCATATCTACAGGATGGGACACAGGGGGTGCCCCCGTCTTGAGGGCTTCTCTGTAACTCCTGGGGATAAGGGGGATGTGGGGTTAAACAGCAGTATTTGACATATCCCATATCTACAGGATGGGGACATCAGGGGCCCCTTTGAGGGCTTTTCTCTGTACTCCTGGGGATTGGGAGGATGGGTTTTTAAACAACAGTATTTGACAGTTCCCATATCTACAGGGTGGGACACAAAGGGCCCAGTATTAAGGCCTTGCTCTGTAACTCTAAGGCGGATTGGGAGGGATAGGGTTAAACAACAGTCTGTTGACATTCCCATATCTACAGGATGACCACCAGGGCCCAACCAGTTTGGAAACGGGCTTCTCTTCCTCCTGGGGATTGGGAGGATGGGGTTTTAAAACAAACAGTATTTTTGGACATTCCCATATCTAACAAGGATGAACACAGGGCCCAGATTTGAAGGGCCCTCTGTACTCCTGGGGCTGGGGATGATGGGTTTAAAACACCAGTTTTTGACATTCCCATATCGACAGGATGACACAGGGCCCAGTTTGAAGGCTTCTCTGTTACCTCCCCCCCCCCTGGGGTTTTTATATTGGGGAGGATGGGTTTAAACAACAGTATTTGACATTCCCATATCTACCGGCTGACACAGGTCCAGTATTGAGGCCCTCTGTACTCCTGGGGATTGGATCGTGGGTTTTAAACAAACAGTATGTGCCATTTCCCATATGCTATCTACAGGATTACACAGAGCCCCCAGCGACGTGAAAGGCTTCTCTGTACTCCTGGGGATTGGGGAGGATGGGGTTAAAACAAAACAGGAATTTGACACCATTTCCCATATCCGACAGGATGGGGTACCACAGGGCCACCAGTTTGAAGGATTACTCTGTACTCCTGGGGATTGGGAGGGCATGGGTTCTTTTGAGTTAAAAACAACAGTATTTGACATCGCCCATTATCTACAGGGGATGACACAGGGCCATCAGTTTGGAGGGGCCTCGTCCTGTAAACCTCCTAGGGATTGTGGGATGTGGGTTCTGGGGGTTTAGAACATGAATTATAAACAATTCCCATATCTACAGGATGGACCAGGGGGGCCCCCTTGATGAGGGGCCCTCTCTGTACTCCCACGGGCATAAGGGGGATGGGTTAAAACAACAGTATTGTTGACAAATTCCGCATATCTACAGGATGACCACAGTGGGCCCCAGTTTGCAGGCTTCTCTGTACTCCTGGGATTGGGAGGGATGGGTTAACACACAACAGTATTTGACATTCCCATATCTACCAGGATGGACACAGGGGCGATGGCCCAGTTTGAAAGGCTTTCTCTGTTGACTCCTTGGGGATTGGTGAGGGATGGGGGTGGTTTTTAAAAACAACAGTATTTGACATTTCCAATAATCTTACAGGAGTGGAAACGATGGGCCCGAGTTTTTGAAAGGGCTTTCTCTGTACTCCTGGGGATTTGGGGAGGATGGGTTAAACAACCGTATTTGACATTTCGGCCATATACTACAGGATGACAGAGGGCCCAGGTTTGAAGGCTTCTCTCTGTACTCCTGGGGATTGGGATGGGTGTGGGTTAACACAACAGTATTATGACATTTACCCATAATCTACAGGATGGACACCAAGGGCTCACGGTTGAAGTGACTTCTCTGTACTCTCTGGATTGGGGATGTGGGAGGAATGGGTTAAGCAACATATTTGACATTTCGAGGGGCATATCGGTACACGGATGCCACAGGGCCCCCTTTAAGAGGGCCTCTCGTTTGTTACCTCCTGGGGGATAAGGGGGATTTTGGTTAAACAAACGTAATTTGACATTCCCATATCAAACCAGGGGATGGACACCAGGGCCCAGGTTTGCAGGGCTTCTCTGTAATTCCTGGGGACTAATGGAGGATGGGGGTAAACAAAAGTATTTGACATGGCCCATTCTACAGATTACACAGTTCCCCGTTTGACGGCTTTCTTCGTACTCCTGGGGATTGGATATGGTTTAAAACCAACATTATTTGACATTCCCATATCTACAGGATGACACAGGGGGCCCAGTTGGAAGGCTTCTCTTCGTACGCATGGGGGATTGGGAGGACTGGGGTAACAACAACCAGTATTGTGACATTACATAGACTACAGGATGACACAGGGGGCCGCAGTTTGAAAGATTCTCTGTACTCCTGGGCATTGGGAGGATGGGTTAAGAACAAAACACGTATTTTGGGACCATTTCCCATGATCTAACAGGAATGACCACAGGGGCCCAGTTTGAAGTGTCGTCTCTGTTACTCCATGGCTAGTATTTGGGAAGGGTGGGTGAAAAACAACATTATTTGACATTCCCATATCTACAGGATGACACAGGGCTCATTTTGGCTAGCCTCTCGGTAATTCCTGGGAGAGTGGAAGATGTTGCGGTTAAACAGCAGTCGTTGACATTCCCATATCTATACAGGATGACACAGGGGGCCCCCTTTGAAGGCTTCTTCTCTTACTCCTGTGCTAAGGGGTGCTGGGTTAAAACAACAGTATTTGACATGTCCATATCTGACAGGATGACACCAGGGCCCCTTGAAGGCTTCTCATGTACTCCTGGGGATTGGAAGGATGGGTTTACACAAACGTATTTGCCATTCCCCTAACTACATGATGACACAGGGCTCAGTTTGAAGGTCTCTCCCCCCCCCTTGGGTCAAAAAACCCTCCTGGGGATGGGGATTGTGGGTTTAAACCGCAGTATTAGTAAACATTCCCTATCTACAGGATGCCAGGGGGTGGTACCCCCCTTTGGGAGGGCTTCTCTGTACTCCCTGGGATTAAGGGGGATGGGTTAAACAGGACATTATTTGACAATGTCGGGCCAAATATCTACGTGTGTGACCCGTGAGAAGGCACCACAGTTTTGTAGGCTTCATGTACTTTCTCCTGGTGATTGGGAGGATGCGGGTGATTAAACACCAGTATTGTGACTGTCCCCCATATCTAGCCGATGACACCGGAACAGGGGCATCCAGTTTGGAGTTCCTCTCTTGTACCCTGGTTATGGGATGTGGGGTGGTAAACAGCATTAGTAAACTCCCTACATACTGCAGGTGAGTGTGATTGTACTTTGAGAGGGGGGTTCTCTGTACTCCAGGGGAGTGAAGGGCGATGGCTTTAGGCAACATTAGTGGGGTCCCCCATATATCCAGGTGATTGAGGGCCCAACTCTGATGGCCTCTCATGGCTCCTGTGAATAGGCTAGTTGCGTTTGACACGGTTTGGCGCGAGAGAACCCCTGGGGCTGCCTGGTGTATGACAGAAACCATAGGTGATGCAGATTTCGCTAGCACTAAGGATTGGGCGATATGTGTTAGGCCATCGAATGCAAATACCCCAGCATCAGCACAATGATGTTTCCGGAGACTATTTTACAAGATCTCTGGCCGTACGTGTGTTACAAATATGTTTTATCTGTTCAACAGATGCGGAGATTGCGATGAACTGCCGGATTGCAAAATCATTCCTATGTGACAATATCCATCAACACCTTTTACTTGAAATAGCTACTCAGAGTGTGATACATAGAGATATCTACATGCGGTTGTAGCTGCTGTACATTTTCTTGTTGTAAACCCTACCTACACGCCGCTGCATGGTCACCTACAATCACCACCAGTGTTTGTATATGGCTATTGTTATATGCTGCCATAAAAGAGGAACCTTAACAATCGACGTTTGGTTTCAGCCACACGGTTGAATCGCCGTGTGGGGCGTTCCCAGATCCCTCATGCAGCACCTTTGCAGTGGCAACGTTCGCTTCCAACCTGGAGGCTCCCTGGGAAGAGCGTGGATCGCTGTTTTGGCCCTATTAGTATTGCCAGCTCATGGACCTCGCTTCTAGAGAAGGCAGGCTTCCGTGTGCGGGGCTCATTTTCTTTTTTGCACGTGTAGCAGCCGTGACGCACACACCTCATCTTCCGCATTTGCGCACCATCGTTTGCCGAACATGTGCTTCGCATGGCTCCGCGAACCGAGATAGGCGCATAGCAAACGTTCCGCATGTCTTTGCGTGCGAGGAATATGCACCTTGAACATGCACGCTGGCTGGGGGGGTTCATATCACAGTGGTCTGAGTGTTTTAAACAACTGTGATGTCTATGAACCTCATGCAGCCACAGATAGCACCGATGTATTTCTCATGTTGAAATGAAGCCTTTTAGGTGGGGGGGTTGATAAACCCCTAATATTTGCGGGATCCCCATTACTGATTCATGTGTGGCGTTGGATACGTTGGTCGTATTTCAGGTAGTTAACGGGGACATAAAAACACCGAGAATAATCGGTACCAGGACTTGTGCTCCGCGAGGTGCGCTAGCCCTACATTATCGCTTGTGAAAGGCTAGGTGGCACGCTGTAAACTGGCACATGCCGACACGAGGGCCACAGTGGTACAACCTGAATGGGACACTTCGAGCAATGGTCCAGGTGCCATGGGTTCGATCCACCATTTTGTGCAACGGAAATGGGGCCCGTCGACTGAGAGCAACACCATTTGATGTGAGCTAGATGTTTTAATAACGAGACATATTAGCATTTGGAGCGAGAGCATAGGGCGGCGCACTGGACCATTTGTGCTATTTTGGACGGTGCACTGTTATTATGTGGTGTCATTGGGCGGCGTACTGTTAATGATGTGCGTGTTTGTGGCTGCATTAAGGGTCTCAGCATGATAATCCACCCCCAAAACAGAGCCACAGCACAATGTTTGAAACAGTGACCAC
>JAWIIG010000243.1:0-31198 GCA_033557465.1 Ichthyophis bannanicus
CAAAACGCCCATAATTAACAGTACGCCGCCCAATGACACCCATAATAACAGTGCGCCGTCCAAACCGCACAAAATGTACAGTGCGCTGCCCTATTTCCTCCAAATGCTAATATGTCTCGTAATACATAAAACCATCAAAGGTGATGATACAGCTGGGCATATCCGTAGCACACAATTGGGGATCGAACCCATGGCCCCTGTACCATTGATCAGTGTCATCTCCGCTGTACCACGGCTCTGTTGTTTTGCATGGCCAGCAGCGTGCCACCTAGCCTTTCCACGCGATAATGTAGGCAGCGCACATCGCCGCGCACAAGTCCAGCCGCTTATTCTCGGTGTTTGGTGTGTTACCTACCTGAACTGACCACACCTCATATGCCACATGCCCAGTAATGGGGACCCGCACATATTAGGTGTTTATCAACACAGACCCCTAAAAGTGTTCATTTCAACATGAGAAATACATCGGTGCTATCTGTGGCTGCAGAGGTCAATAGACATACAGTGTTCACACACTACCCACTGTGTATGAAAGCAGCGTGCATGTTCAATGTGCATATTCCCCCGCACGCAGCCATGTGGAACGTTTGCTATGATGCGCCTATCTCTGTCGAGTAGCCATGCGACACGCATGTTCGGCTAAAGTTGTTCGCAAATGGTGAAGATGAGTTGTGTGCATCACTGCTGCTACACGTGCAAAAAAGAAAATGGCGCCCCGCACAAGGAAGCCTGCCTTCTCTAGAAGAGAGGTCCGTGAGCTGGCAATACTAATAGGGCCAAAACAGGATAAGCTCTTCCCAGGAGCCTCCAGGGGAAGCGACACTGCAAAGGTGCTGAGGGCCTGGGAACGCATCACACGGCGTTTCAACCGTGTGGCTGAAAACAAACGTGAGGTAAGGGTATGGCAAGCATATAACAATAGCCATATACAAACACTGGGGTGATTGTAGGTGACCATGCAGCTGTGTGTAGGTGGTTTACAACAGAAATGTACAGCAGCTACAACCGCATGTAGATATCTCTATGTATCACATCTGAGTAGTATTCCATGTATGCAGGTGTTGCTGGATATGGTCACATAGGGCATGATGCAATCCTGCAGTCATGCAATCTGCCTCTGTTGAACAGATAAAACATATTGTAACACAGCTAGGCCAGAGATCTTGCTAAATAGTCTCCGGAAACATCATGTGCTGATGCTGGGGTCTGCATCTGCAGGCTAACACATATGGCCAATCCTTAGTGCTAGCGAAATCTGCATCACATGGTCTGTCTTACACCATGCAGCCCAGGGGTTCTGCGCCAATGTTGTCAAACGCAACTAGCCTATTCACAGGAGCCATGAGAGGCCATCAGAGTTGGCCCTCAATCACCCTGGAGCTATGGGGATCCCCACTAATGTTTGCCTAAGCCATCGCCCCTATCCCCTGGAGTACAGAGAACCCTTCAAAGTACACTCACACTCACCCTGCAGATATGGGGATGTTTGCTAATGTTGTTTAAACCACCATCCCCATCCCCAGGAGTACAGAGAAGCCTTCAAACTGGGCCCTGTGTCATCCTGTAGATATGGGAATGTCAAATACTGTTGTTTAACCCATCCTCCCAATCCCCAGGAGTACAGAGAAGCCTTCAAACTGTGCCCTGTGTCATCCTGTAGATATGGGAATGTCAAATACTGTGGTTTAACCCATCCCCCTTATCCCCAGGAGTACAGAGACGCCCTCAAAGGGGGCCCCCTGTCATCCTGTAGATATGGGAATGTTTACTAATGCTGTTTAACCCCACATCCCCATCCCCAGGAGTACAGAGAAGCCTTTAAACTGGGCCCTGTGTCATCCTGTAGATATGGGAATGTCAAATACTGTTGTTTAACCCATCCCCCTTATCCCCAGGAGTACAGAGAAGCCCTCAAAGGGGGCCCCCTGTCATCCTGTAGATATGGGAATGTTTACTAATGCTGTTTAACCCCACATCCCCATCCCCAGGAGTACAGAGAGGCCCTCAAACTGAGCCCTGTGTCATCCTGTAGATATGGGAATGTCAAATACTGTTGTTTAACCCATCCTCCCAATCCCCAGGAGTACAGAGAAGCCTTCAAACTGGGCCCTGTGTCATCCTGTAGATATGGGAATGTCAAATACTGTTGTTTAACCCATCCTCCCAATCCCCAGGAGTACAGAGAGGCCCTCAAACTGAGCCCTGTGTCATCCTGTAGATATGGGAATGTCAAATACTGTTGTTTAAACCCATCCTCCCAATCCCAGGAGTACAGAGAAGCCTTCAAACTGGGCCCTGTGTCATCCTGTAGATATGGGAATGTCAAATACTGTTGTTTAACCCATCCTCCCAATCCCCAGGAGTACAGAGAAGCCTTCAAACTGGGCCCTGTGTCATCCTGTAGATATGGGAATGTCAAATACTGTTGTTTAACCCATCCTCCCAATCCCCAGGAGTACAGAGAAGCCTTTAAACTGGGCCCTGTGTCATCCTGTAGATATGGGAATGTCAATTACAGTTGTTGAAACCCTGCCGCTTCTCCCCAGGAGTACAGAGAAGCCCTCAAAGGGGGCCCCCTGTCATCCTGTAGATATGGGAATGTTTACTAATGCTGTTTAACCCCACATCCCCATCCCCAGGAGTACAGAGAGGCCCTCAAACTGAGCCCTGTGTCATCCTGTAGATATGGGAATGTCAAATACTGTTGTCTAACCCATCCCCCTTATCCCCAGGAGTACAGAGAAGCCCTCAAAGGGGGCCCTCTGTCACCCTGGAGATATGGGAATGTGTGCTAATGTTGTTTAACCCATCCTCCCTATCCCCAGGGGTACAGAGAAGCCTTCAAAGGGGGCCCTCACCCACCCTGGTGATATGGTGGAGTGTGCCTATGCTGTTTAATCCATTCTCCCCATCTACAGGAGTCCTGACACCTGTGTATGGTTGTCATTTAAACGACCTACGTAGATGATGCATTTCCCTGCTAAGGTGCTGTAGGACACACAACACCCATGGGGCTGGAAAGCGGACTGTAACGGAGGGTATGTCTGTCACACATATATATCAGCTATGTTGGATAGTCTACACATCTCATACAGTCTATGGGTCTGTGAGCTTCACAACACACAGCAGGGGATAGGCAGCAGACAGATGGTGGTCACAATATTCTATGTCCATGTCGTGCAATCACGTGTTTAGGCCGGAATGTTGTTTCCCCAACCTATGTTTGCATATCCACAGGTGGAGGACCTGAGGAAGAAGGCCCGTGAACTGAGGCTGTACCACCCGGAGTATCTTGAGCGTTTCAGCAGGGGGCCGGGACAACACCAAGATGGTGAGTTATCCCAGGAATAACTTTCATCAACAAATGTCACATTGACCTACCAGCCGGTGTGTTACCTGCATATGTACAGGTGTTATGTGACACACATGGACGGCCTGTAATGTATGTAATCTTTCCCATATATAGACCACAGCAGTGATGGACCCGGAGACTCCCCACCCACCCTCAGACGGCCCACCACACGCCGTGGATGGGAGAGAGAGGTGGCGGAGGTGCAGGAGGAGGAGGAAGAGGTGGAGGCGCAGGTGTCGGATCTGCAGACAGAGGATGTGGAGGGGTCAGAGGATGCAGATGAGGAGGAGGGGCCCAATGAGGACGATGTGGTGCTGGTGCAGGACTCTGACGTGGAGGGGGAAGATGGGGAGGAGGGGAATGTGGGCCACCATTCACCAGCGGATGGGCATGTTGTGCAAGGTGTGGGGGATGCGGGGGAGGGGGGGTGGGGGGGGCATGGTGGGGATGTCCCTGCGGGGGTGTTAGCATGGGTGGAGGGGGTATTGGGGGGGAATTTTGGGGGGGGTACAAGCCGGGCCGGGGGGTTTGGGGCAACACAGCACAGCACAGGTCTCTGTGGACCCCCGTCAGATACCACAGGCAGGAACATGGGACAGACATCGTAGTGTCACCGCGCCATCCACTGCCACCAACATATCACATGCACATGCCAGCACACAGACCACCGAGACTGTTTGTCTGTGTGCTGGCAGGTGTATGCACGATGTGTTGGTGGCAGTGGATGACGTGAGACGCGACATCCGTTTGGTGTTTCATGCACTGCAGTGTCTGACGGGGGCTGTCCAGCAGGTGAACGCTGATGTTGCACAGCTGCAACATCAACGTTCATCTGCTGGAGACCGTCACAGGCGGCATTGATGGCACCTGTGACGGCCACATGTGGCCTGTGCTGTGCTGTGTTACACAAACATACAGGCTGTGGGCGTTTGTTGTATGGCATGTTGCCATTTTGTTTTTACGTTACTCCAATTAAAGTTGGACGTTGTTTTCTGGACACAATGGTCATGTGTTTCCCTTACACACTCACCATGGATGTAAGCATGGGATATGTATGTGGAACAGGATATGCATTGACAGTTGACATGGATGTCATATGTGGACTTGCTCTAAATGCATTCATGGGGTCCTATCCATGTGTGCGGGTGTGTGACACCTTGGTAGGCGTATGCGTTGTTGCGTCGGAAGGGATTCCCGGGAACATCCATGTCACATGGGTGGGCGTGACATCCACAGATCTGTCAGTGGTCATATGGCAAACACATATGCATGCCACCCATGTCTGTCAATGCCACATGCATGCCATGGTGTTGTTTGCGCAGCCATGTTATCAGTGTTCCAGCCAGGGGCAATGGTCACACATATGCGATCAATGTATGGTGTATAAGGATATGCAAATACTGATGGGTGTGAGTAGTCATCATGCAAATCCTGAGCAGTTCCCCAGCCACCACATCGGGGGGTGTGTAACGGGGCATGCTACAGCCAAGGGCCAATGAACACACTCTGTGCAGGTGACACACGACAAGTGGTGCCATCTGTGTAGATGTACCTGCCACTGCAAAACAGGACAACAGGAAACTGCTTGGGTGCTGGTCAGATGTTCAGCAGCAAAACATGCATGCACACACTACATAGGGGAGCACAGGGACAATGATTGTATGCACACGTTGCAGCTATGTAATCATATACATTTATTCACACAGATTTACATTTTCCGCCGTGGCCTCCCACGTCTGGGCCGTCCCAGTTCCCCCTCCCCTGTTGGGGCACGCCCCTGCTGTGCATGTGGTGGTGGTGGAGGTGGTTCCGAGCGTTGCAGCAAACCAACGATGCTCTCCAGGGCCACAGCAATTCGTTCTGACGGCATGGCTCTCACATCATCACGCAATCCCCTAAGTTCCTGCCGTAACAGGTCCACAGAATTGCAAATAGCTGCAGCTGCCTGACGATTGCCTGTGGGTGGAACAAAGGGTGGCCATGAGACACATCCCGAGTAAACAACCATCACATACAACAATGTTACGTATGTAGCACCACATTCTCCTTGTGATTGGACAGTCCATATTGAATACATGGACATATTAGCAGAAAAACCTTGTCAGCAATTATACTGTCCCAGCCACACACAGCACATTGCTCAGTTGTGTGATGTGGGGGTGAACACAGGTATACACTGGATGCGCAAAAACGCCCACATAATGCGTACTTTACAATAGGCCCAGGAACAGATAGCAGACACATGTCCACTTTGTACGGGGGTGCAGCAAGTGCGCTGGACAACATCCACACCTGGGGAGTTGCATTGGTGATGCTGTTTGTTTGAGGACAACTAGGCCAGGTGGCGCCACACTTGTATTAATATGTGCAGCATGGACAGGTCACAAATCAAGCAGATGTGACTCTGCAAGATGCGCTGGCAGCACCAGCATTAGCTGCCTTACATGGCCAAGTCCACTGATGACACATGTGTCTCTGAACACAGAGGTTTACTTGCACCTAGGGCCAACAGAGAAAAAGGTCTCATAACAATGCACGTACACCTCCATACACATGTGGAGGTTGTGGACAGAGCATGGGTAGCACCAGATGATGCAGCACAGGGGGACAGACGGCACGATTGAACACACATGGTTATGATGTGCAAACACCTGCACATGATAGCCACTAGGGATGTGTGCTTAGGGACAGAGCTGGGGGGGGGGATGTGTGACCCAGGTTGGCAGCAGGGGTATCACCTGTGTGGTGTATATTCATTCCAAGAACAAAAGGGGCCAGGAGCTGAGCTGTGTGGTCAGGTGTGTGGGTCCCAACCCATGGTATTGTGAAAGACATTGTTAGATCTAGAGAGGAATGGCACATGCGGATAGCCCTGTCTGGATGTCTAGCAGCATACCTTTGTATTGTACATACAGTGAGTCTGCAAGGACCTGTAGGCCACCCAAACCATACCTACATGACCAGTCGCCCTGTCAGTTCTGTACACTGTGCAATATGTGTGTCAACACACATTTGAACTGCTAATGCCACATCGTATGATTGTTTTGCACCAGAAACACAGACTGTAGGGTGTGGGGTCGTTGTGACATAGCAGTACACACACTGTTCAGGTTTGCATATGGTAGGTCGGATTCGCAATGGACCAGGGGACATTGGGCATTGTTTCACCTGTCACACGCCTGTGCTGCTGTGATGAGGCTGGCTGTTGCTGTTCCAATTGGCGTATTGAGGTTATGACCCATAACATGCTGCAACATAAACAACATCTCACTTATGTGTGCATCTGTAGGTTTGAATGTACCATAGGCTGTTATGTTGTGCGGCACAGTGCGATGAGCTAACATACACTGTGCCGTTCTGTTGTTCAATATGTCTACAGTCTACGGTAATTATAAAAAAATTGCTCCAAAAATTGCAAAAATGCTGATATATATTATTCTTATGCACTTAAATAGGATCAAAAAGAGTGACCCAATAAACTTCTCATATATATAAGATAAACCCCCTACAAATATATATAATATATATATAAATATATATAAACCCCCTACAAATATGGATTTGTACAGTCTACGGTAGGCAGACATGTCACAGCTGTGTATGGTATTCTCTGACATCCACCACACCCCCCCCAAACAGGGTCTAATGGTTTGTGTGTGGTGGTTGTGCCAGACCTTGGTCACCACTGTTGCCTCTCATCTGTGCGCATGTGTGTGGGGACACATCTTTGCACGCCTTAATAACCACGTCATGACTGAGTGCACAGAATGTGTGTCTCTGATTAAGATCAACATCAACACATATTTGTTAAACTGTACATGTTATGCTGTATGTCAGCATTGCAGAGGTGCTAGGTTATGTCCCAGTGAAGTTACTGTGTTGCACATGCGGAATCCTGACATGTGGTATAGTGTTATGTCATGTAGGTAGGCCGGCCATTGTGCGGAGTGGATCACATATAAGATACTCCCATACGATGCACAGCTGATATTGTATGAACACTCAGCATACAAAACATTGGGGGTAACAAAGTTTTGCACCCACCTTCTGCATCTTGACGTGCAGATCTGCCATGTGCTCTCAGCTGTGCCAGCAGCACATCCTCCCCGCACACCTCCTGGCTTGTTGGATGTCTTGCGGCTGGTGAATGAGAAACCCATCGTCGTATGGCGCATCATGTCTGCCTCCACGGGCCCCTCGGCAGAGGTTATGCTGTCACCAGACACACCAACCTCTGGATCCTCCATGATGTGTGTCGCACGCATCGCAGCCCCCTCCGCCACCTCCTCCTGCTCCTCCTCCTCCTCCTCTCCCCCCTCCTCATGTGTCATCATTGTACTGTAGTCACCTGTATTGTGGGCACAAGATGACAACACACATATGACTGTGCAATACAGCTACGTATACGTGTGTGTTGCAGAATACACATACCTGCTGGTGTGGGGACCCAACACGTGTGCTGCAGACAGGGCCCCCTGCACACTCACATACCTGTCTCTCTGCAACATGTACCTGTACCAGGGAAACAGGTGTGGTGTACCCTCTGCACACCTTGTGTGTTTGCCATGCCTCTGAGTCTGCTCTAATTGTGCATTTAGCCCCCACCCCATTTCTCAAACCACCTGGCCAACATATGTGCACACACGGATGCACATAACTGACAGGTACACCTGTAATTGCATACACCGGTGTGGGTGTGCCTGCCATCTTGAAGGGCATATCACATTGGGACATACTGTCATCACAGTGCTCCATGTGTTTGTCTCCAACATACAATGGAGGTAGCTACCAATGTAAATCAACACTGGGCCATTGACAGGCACATGCAGCACTGTGCGTATAGTATGGCACATAAACATTCACATCTCACAGGCGACTGCAATATGACAGCTGAGGAGAGGCAGTGTTGTGGGTGGAGGTAAGGGGTTGTTAGACGTAGACATGTCTGGGACAGGTTGGGGGACTGATAGGATGAGGGACACATGCTGAATGTGTCCCTGGAACATGGCAACAGAACATGGTGACACAGGCCAATACACAGATGTCTGCAGCTCTGAGGATGTACAACATGTTTAACTCAGGACAGATGTCATCGTCCCAACACAGGCCATGTTTTCATGTCCCCACAGGGTCAGGTGTTGTATGACACATCTGCCCTTACCCCATGGGCATACGTGTATCACTGCACCTTGACAAGTCATTGTCAGACACATGTGATAGGGAAGGTTACCAGACACCATGCTGCACTCGGTACCTGCTGTGATGCCAGGCGTACATGCACTGCTCTTGAGATACGCTCCTTATGTCATACACTGTGGTCTCTCAGTCCTTTCCAACAGTCACATATGTCCACATTTGCTTGCCGTGTGCACATGTGACTGTGAGGTGACAGACGGCGATAGCACAGTCACAGATCTAACGCGTTGTGTGATGTGCATGACCTCTACGCCTGCCAGATCTGCAGTGTCCAACTGCTCCATATTGTGGAGTGACCTACCCTGTCACACACTGTGTAACGTTAGTGGGCAAGGTGTAGTCCCACTGGTATTTTGGAGGGGGAGGAGCACCTTATAGGGACACCTATTGCCCCCGTGGCTGACACCACAACCCAGCCTATGTTGGCTACGTGACATATGTCTTTGAGAACACTATTCAGCTGTCCCCCTGTGTATTGCACCTCCTGGTATTGGCTTGATGTAACCTTTGGGGTGTGAGTGTTCTGTTTCTGTTTCACAGAACAGGGTATGAAGGTGTAGAGCACACACCTCTGACAGCAGCATAGTTAAATGCTAGCACAGTTACATACCTGTAAAAGGTGATCTCTGGGAAAAGCAGGAATCAGTCTCCACATATGGGTACATCGGCAACCAATGGAGCCTGCACAGGCATACCTACCCGTTTCCAAACAGTAAGCCTTGGGCAGCATACCTGGGGCCTGTACACTGACGTCCCGCCCTCTCCAGAGCCTCTCTCCATTAGGATTCCCAAGCTGAGACAAGGGTGAGTTGCGAATAGGAGGATAGCTGAAAGGATAAAACTCATGGGGAGCTGGGAGGGTTGTCCAGACTACTACGTGCTGTTCACAGACATCACCTGTTACACCTAGCTCCGGAAACAAGCAGGAATGTGTGTTCACATATGTGGACTCCCTAGCTATGGAGGCCAGGGGAAGCTCCCTGAGATTTGCAGTGCCGAGGCACAGGTGGGCATCAGTCCCTCACGTATCTCCACCATCCCATGTGGGATGGAGGGTGGGATTTGGGATGAATGGACCTTCAATGAAATACAAACAACTCACCGAAGGACTACTGGGGGGGGGGGGGGAGTCCGCAGTATGCATGATAAGTGCATTACACATATCATATGAACTCACATATATAATGTTTACGGACTGGATTTTAGGGGTGGAGGGCAGGATGGGGTCTGCTGGATACGTAGTGACGGGATTGTCACGGCGACATCACAGCAGTGGGGATGACGGGCCTACCTGGAGCGAGCAGGTGATCCAGGTGTCAACTGGTTTGGATTGTGATGGCACGTCCCCAATGGCAAGCATTATGGGACACATCTGGGACCTTCTGGAGACCCATCTTCCGAAATAATTAGGTATGACAGACGCAGACCGACCGACTGAGACACCTATCCCAGTCCTTGCGGGGAGAGCGGTTATGGGGGTAACCGCATTCCCTAGTAACATAGATGTGTCATCAAAAGGGAATACATGTACACTGTCTGTCCAAGCTGCTAAGAGATATGAAAGACATATACGCACGAAGCTTCAAGGGTAGGGAAACCTAAGTAGACATGGATGCTGATAGCATCATACTGCATCATAGTGCATAACAGGCTCTTCATACTGAAGAATAGTGTGCGGATGGGGATATACACTGGCTGATACGTCAGTCAGTTCACTCTCTTACATGGACAGTGAGGTGAACGTATGTAACATATATCAATCCCTACGAGGTATCCCCACAGACACATATCTAGGTACAGATATACGCACATATCTGTATTTCAGGATATGTTTGGAGACATGTGTGGACATATATACATAGGCAGCTATATTTATATGTTTGTATATAATGTTCATAATAAAACACATATCTATATGTATCCATCTATCTATCTATCTATCTATCTATATCTCTCTCTATCTCTATCTCTATATCCATATATATCTATGTATAGCTAGATCTATATCTATATCTATATATACACATTTATCTCTATATATATGTGGGCCATGAATATGCACCGGCAGCAAATTGACATATGTATGTAGAGTTATGAGGACCTATTCACATACATGACTATATTCTTGACGACACATGTCTGCCACTGAGCCCCACAGTTAGTTTGGGATGGGGTATGTGAGTGTGAGACATTCTATTCGTAACAGGAGGCCAAGCCCACCTGACAGATACAATGATCATCAATCTCCATGGCATACAGGGATGCAGTATTGCAAACAGCGAATCACCAGGATGGTTGGGTGACAACAGGGGATAAGCCCAGTCTGTGTGGACATGGCTAACATCTGTTAGATATCTAACATGGCAAAGGTACAGAAATCCAGCCGACGGATACCAAGGGGACACACTGGAGGGATATGGCGGTACTATGCGTTCCCAGTAGCCGTGGATAGTCATGCATGAACGTTCCACCCTCTATACAATACAAAACCAGAGGTTGCAGTAAACCCACACAGACCTCTGATGGGGTCATAAACCTTGTCTAGCCATATAGCGTCGCCCTATGAGGATGGTGTTCGCTCTATATCAGGGCCCTCATAGTGGATGAGCTCTCTGAGAGTGCAGAGAGCATATGGAGGTTGAATTTGAATGAACTGTCTGTAAGCAGATACAGTGCCATATCCCCTGGAAGGAGTTGTCCAGAGATAAGAGGTGTTCAGCCTACAATGAGTGAAAATAACCATGGACTAGCTTGGAACCACTACTACGGTTGAACAGGAACTGTGAGATAGAGAAACTGGAACATGTGGGATGTGTCTGCAAGGCAATCACTGTGCCTCCTGCAGGCACAGCAGCTGTAGAAATAGATGGGTGGCGGACATGGGCAATGAGACAAAGGACAGGGGATGGTCCTGTCCCTGTCTACTGAGTTATCCAGCACATATGTTCATGGCAGGACAAGCAATACCCTGAAAAGGAGGCTAAGGAGCATCTTAGTAAGGTAACCCTCAGCCTACGAAAGTCCTGGATGAGAGGGTGTGGAATGTAGGTAACGGAGGGGTGACGTACCCATAGGGGACGTCAGCTGATGGCACAGTGCTCATGTTGTGACAGACACTATTATGGGATAGTTGTACCCCCTCCTCTCAGTGATGAGAGGAAGACAGATCTATAACCCAGAAACAAGGATATCCCGACATCTTAACCTCATGAGAAAGGGTATGCAGTGTAGTCTCCTGGGGAACACCAGTGCGGCACCTATGAGAATACACTAACTGTATGTTACAGTTCCCCGACACCTAAGATTTGTGTGAATGCTGCGGCTGCCTAGACTTTGTAAACATCAGACCATGCTGAGGTGTTCCTCGCTGTGCTACATCTGCATGATGGGCAGGAGACCTGACAACTCCTCATTTCCAAAAGAAAGAAGGTCAGGTGGGACATTTCCTACCCCCTGACACTGATGGTGGATTGGAATGGCCTGTAGCCCTAGGGACGTCAGATGAACAGTGGGCAAATTGACGTACAACCTCCTTGTTGATGAGGCTTTCTCCAGTACATGGTGATTGTGCCACAGTAGGTTGAGGCCATCTATTCAGACCTGCAACCTCGAGCCAACCCTTGCAACGTGCTACAATGGGAGTACCAGTGGATATGCCTACAGACCCACAAGGGTCAACATAAGCACGTGAGAGAATTATGATATACCATGCCTAGGACTTAGAAGTTATGAGTAGTCAGCTATCTTTGACTCTGCCACGAAGGGCCTCAAACGGGACAGGTTTTGTGTGACCTCCTGGAGGGCGTGACTCATATAACACATATGGGATATCATCCGGGATGGCAGCATAGACGTTTGGACGTTGTGACGTCCAAAAGCATCATGTGCTTTAGAAGCACGACCTGGCAGACAGGATGACTGCTCCATTTAACGTTTGACCTTCCGCATTGCTGATTCCACTACCAAGGAATGGTGGTGGGTCGGGTATTATGAGATCCTGGAGAGGGTGCCACCTCATACAGAGCATCAGTTGCTGAGGCAGGGGGAGGAGGAGCCCTCCAAGGTGATATCCACATTTCCAGGAGGCAGACCTGCGAAGAAGGATTTATAAGAGACGTTAGGTTGTCCGTTCCTGCAGTGGCGCCAGTGGTAAGCGGAAGGTCAGGAATGGGAATAGCCAGATAGGTTGCCATGTCAAGGTGGAATGTCTGAGACGAAGGTCATCCAAGGGAAAACATCCATGGCAAAGGTAGGTTTGCAGTAGCAGCCTCAGCACCAGAGGGTGCAGACTGATTATGAACACAACACCTAGTGGTGGTGTGGAGGCACTTGCGATCAGGAGACAATGCAGGAGGTACTGCATTGATCACTCCGGGTATCAACTCCACACTGGGTATCAATAGTACAGCCCTTGATGTTGTCATCGGTGGCTGCTGAAGCGGCACCAGGACAACTGGCGTGGCATAGCAAGTCTCCGTAGACGTGCGTATCCTGAAACAACAATGTGCAGTTTCAAAACACATCGTGACCCAATCCTCAGGAGTACATATCGGTCATGGAGTAGGCATCTAAGAGGGTGACTCGATCGAAGTATGCGTTGATGGTACGGACATCGGTATCAGCAATGCCAACACACAGAACCCGGTCTGAGTGTTATACATTGTTTTGGACGGTAACAAGGACATGCAATGACATGCGTCGGGGGAGGGAGAGGCACTACATACCGTTGCTAGTGACACGATATCGGTACTGCTCGGAGCGGATATCTACGGCAAGCATGGCTGTGGTATGTTCTGTGAGGGGTGAGGCCCTGGAACAAACTGCAACCCCTTTGATGCTTTGGGGCCAGGTGGCTCCCGCAGCCTATGTGAGGGCAATGTTTGTTTGAGGGTACGGACGGAGCCATCCCCATGCTGGCCATGAGGCGTACCACGCAAGCATTAACTAGTCCTCAGAGATGTTGTGTGGGTTACCTGATCCTGTAGAGTGGGGACAGCTTGTACCCCATGTGGCATGGGACAAATGTTATCGAGGGAGACTTGAGGACGTCATGCTTCCAGCACCGTGTTTGGACAAGGCAATGCAGGCGGGAAATGGTCATGACCTATACTGGTTGGCTCCAGGAGGAGCTGAGCCAGGAGGAGCTGAGCTCCAGGAGGAGCTGAGCCATCTACCCGAGTCGAAGCCTCATCGAAGGGAGCCTGCCCTGCTCCAGAAGATCGGCGGCAAGAAAAGAGCAAGCCAGCTACAAAAGACCTTGCTGCACACAAAAGAGCTCTTCGGGGGAAGCTGCTTTTTGGCTCCACCCCTCCAGCAGCGTGTCTCAGAGCATCTCTACCCAATCGGGGCACAGCTCTCCATTTAAAAGGAGAAGCCACAGGCACAGGATCCTCTCTTGCTCTGCTTAGCTCCAGGAGGAGCTGAGCCATCTACCCGAGTCGAAGCCTCATCGAAGGGAGCCTGCCCTGCTCCAGAAGATCGGCGGCAAGAAAAGAGCAAGCCAGCTACAAAAGACCTTGCTGCACACAAAAGAGCTCTTCGGGGGAAGCTGCTTTTTGGCTCCACCCCTCCAGCAGCGTGTCTCAGAGCATCTCTACCCAATCGGGGCACAGCTCTCCATTTAAAAGGAGAAGCCACAGGCACAGGATCCTCTCTTGCTCTGCTTAGCTCCAGGAGGAGCTGAACCATCTACCCGAGTCGAAGCCTCATCGAAGGGAGCCTGCCCTGCTCCAGAAGATCGGCGGCAAGAAAAGAGCAAGCCAGCTACAAAAGACCTTGCTGCACACAAAAGAGCTCTTCGGGGGAAGCTGCTTTTTGGCTCCACCCCTCCAGCAGCGTGTCTCAGAGCATCTCTACCCAATCGGGGCACAGCTCTCCATTTAAAAGGAGAAGCCACAGGCACAGGATCCTCTCTTGCTCTGCTTAGCTCCAGGAGGAGCTGAGCCATCTACCCGAGTCGAAGCCTCATCGAAGGGAGCCTGCCCTGCTCCAGAAGATCGGCGGCAAGAAAAGAGCAAGCCAGCTACAAAAGACCTTGCTGCACACAAAAGAGCTCTTCGGGGGAAGCTGCTTTTTGGCTCCACCCCTCCAGCAGCGTGTCTCAGAGCATCTCTACCCAATCGGGGCACAGCTCTCCATTTAAAAGGAGAACGCCACAGGCGCACCCGCGCCTTGCGGGCCCGCGCCTGAGGGCCGCGCAAGAGGGCCCTTTGGCACGGCCCTTAGGCAAAGGCACCCCCAAGATCGTCACAGAAACATAACAGAAAAAACGACGCTGAGACTACACCTCCCTCTTGGTACAGCTGAGCTCCCTCGGGGTCGAGCTCGCGTACAATCAAGGAACTGACAATCCACTAACTCACAGTGGAAACGCAGAATACCAACTCCGAAGACGCCGAACTGCCTAAAGAGCTGAAACTCTGGGGCACGTAAGTCACACTCATTTGAGTGATTTTTAAACTATCAACACTGCTTCATTACTTATATGAATTAACTGCACTCCTAACAATAATTGAATGTATAGTTCTGTTTAAATCATCTGATTGCAGCAGCACCACTCTCTACAGCTAGGATTATCCTCCTGCCTCTCATAAAAATACTAATTTAAAGGGTAGAAATTCATGTTTGGGACTAGAATCCAAGATCAGTGTTGGGCACTCTAGTGACTAGTTCCCTCTGGATACTGTTGTTAGCTTCCAGCGTTTACAGGCCATATTAGGTATTACCATGTTTGTCCAGATCGATACTGTAAACCCAGGGATATGCCAGTGTTGTTAACTACCATCGTTTATAGGCCATATTTGGTATTACCATGTTTGTCCAGATTGATACCTTAAACCCAGAGATATGCCAGTGCTGATGCTATGATAGAGCAATGTCATCTTTAGCTAGATAAGAACATAGGGACTTGGGATGTACCATAGTGGGTCAGACCAAGAGTTCATCAACAGATCCAGACCAAGAGTTCATCAACAGATCCAGCTGCACACACACGAAACAGGCTCCCTCCACGGGACAGGCTCCCGCACCGCGACAAACCCAGCTCCACATCCACGGGACAGACCCCCGCAACAGGGCGACCACCACAGATCCGGCTCCACCTCCACGGGACAGGCTCCCTCCACGGGACAGGCTCCCGCACCGCGACAGATCCAGCGTCACATCCACGGGACAGGCCCCCGCACCAAGGCGACCAACACAGATCCAGCTCCACACACACGGGACAGGCTCCCTCCACGGGACAGGCTCCCGCACCAAGGCGTCCGCCACAGATCCAGCTCCACATCCACGGGACAGGCTCCCTCCACGGGACAGGCTCCCGCACCGCATCAGATCCAGCTCCACATCCAAGGGACAGGCTCCCTCCACGGGACAGGCTCCCGCACCGCAACAGATACAGCTTCACATCCAAGGGACAGGCTCCCTCCACGGGACAGGCTCCCGCACCGCAACAGATACAACTTCACATCCCCAGGACAAGCCCCTGCAACAAGTACAGCTCTCCTCAAAAAAGCAAACAACAGACGAAAACCTAAGGACACAGGCGTCGCCCTATCAGAACATCACAAGCTATCAACATGCACACCACATACTTCCTCCCACTATACCTACTAGTCACACAACTCCTCACACACCAACTACACACCCCCACTACCCCCAAACAAACACACCATGGTACCCACCAACTGCACTGCCATATCTCGGTCCACAACACACACACAAAGAGACACTCGCAACCTCCCAAACAAAGAGACAAAACAGACACAAATCAAACCCCAACACCGGCCCTAAGGAAGCACACGTCGCAACAACCTCTTCCACAAAGAAAACATCAATTGAGCTCATAAACGCCAGATCCATCTGCAACAAGATACACACTCTGGTAGACCACATTGAAGAGCGAC
The DNA here is from genome assembly GCA_033557465.1 of Ichthyophis bannanicus. NCBI lineage: Eukaryota > Metazoa > Chordata > Amphibia > Gymnophiona > Ichthyophiidae > Ichthyophis > Ichthyophis bannanicus. The sequence goes on from JAWIIG010000243.1 coordinate 16,453, forward strand.
AGCCAGACATAATATGCATCACAGAGACATGGCTCAACCCTACCGACAGTGTACTACTCAACCAACTAGTACCGAACAACTACTCAGCATACAACTGCCCACGCATTCACAAGCGTGGAGGAGGAGTCCTAATAATAGCAAAAACAGAACTCAAGTTCAAGACACTGAATCTCACAGATACAAAGCAGTGTAACACAATTAGCATCAAGAACAAGAATATTGCAATCTGCCTAACCTACAGAGCACCCCGTGCTCCACCCGACGAACTAGCCTTCATACTCGAAGAAGCCTGTGCCATAACGTCAAACAACAAACCAGCACTACTAATCGGAGACTTCAACCTCAAGTCCGCCAATACAAAAGATGCAGAGGCCTTCCTTCAGGCAATGTCATCACTTCAATTCACACAGATAGTCAATGCACCAACACACAGACTAGGATCATCCCCAGACCTCATCTTCGCATCAAACTACCTAACTTCAAGAGACCTAATCTCTACACCCACCATCACCCCAGTACCATGGTCTGACCATTACTTAATCGAGACAAATCTGCAATCACAAGAAGACTGGACAAGCGAAAGAGCGAACTTCCCACCCACAAAGACGATTCAAGTCCTTTGACAAGGACGAATTCATCCAGGACACAATACAACACTTGAACATTGACTCAGAGGACCTGGAGGAACAAGTTTCCAACTGGAACAATGTCCTAGCTAACGCCGCCAAACCATCCGTTGACAGGACCAAGAAACAACACCACAACAAGAGACAAAACAAACCATGGTACTCAGCAAAAATACGACAGGAAAAGAGGGAGCTCAGGAAAATTGAACGGAGATGGAGAAAAAACAAAACTACTTCCGACCAACATCTTTACCTAACAAAGCAAAACAATACAATGAACACATCAACCAATCAAAGAGAGAATTCCACACAAACCTGATAAATTCTTCCATCAACAAACCCAGAGAACTTTTCGAAATAGTAAAAACCCTGACAAAAGAGCAAGCAGCAGAAAGAGAAATACAAGTGGATCCACAGATATTCGCCGACCACATCAAAGACAAATTTCACTCCACAGAGCGCTCAACACCCAGTAGAACCAACAGAACGAACGTCCACCCCAAAACCTGGGGCACATTCCACTCACCCTCAAAAGAGCAGATATCAGACATCATCTCCACAATCAACACAAGCACTGCTCCTACAGACCCTTGCCCAGTGTCATGGGTCAAAGCCACCAAAGCAAGCCTCATACCAAACATTCATAAAATGGTACACAACTCACTCACTCAAGGACTCATGCCACAGCAATTAAAGCTTGCCTCAGTAAGACCAATCACAAAGAAAACTTCTCTCGACAAAAAGGACCCAGCAGCATACCGACCAATCTCCAGCATACCCTTCCTCGCAAAAATAATCGAAAAGACGGTTCAACTACAACTTCAGGAACACATTGACGAACACGGAACTCTCGACGACAACCAACACGGATTTCGTCCCAACCATGGAGTCGAAACTCTCCTGATCTACCTCTTCGACAGCATCATAAGAATAATTGACGACATCAGGAATGGAATTATAATGATCTTCATCGACATCTCCTCAGCGTTCGACACAGTTGATCACAATATACTCCTGGAGAGACTGAAGAACACTGGTATACACGGTACCACTCTAAAATGGTTCCACTCGTACCTAACAGAAAGACAGCTACAGGTCAAGGTGGGACAGGACACCTCCCGGCCCATAAACGTCCAACAAGGAGTACCACAAGGATCCGCACTCTCAGCACTCCTTTTTAACATCTACATCCAACCAATATGCAACATTATGAAAGAGAACAACATCCAATACACAATATACGCAGACGATATAATGGTATACTCCCCGATATCAATCGAAAACCCGGACTTCTCTAAGATAGCAGACTGCCTTACCCAAATGGCGAAGTGGTGCCAAAACAACAATCTAGCTATAAACTACAACAAGACTGAAGCTTTAATCATCACTCGAAACCAAAGCTTCACACACCCACCAAACATAAAGATACAAAGCACCACGATACCGATAAGATCGGAGGTGAGATACCTTGGGGTTACTCTGGACAGTAAACTCAACCTCAAACCACACATAGACAAAACAATCCAAAAAGCATATTACAGGATGCGAATCATCAGGAGACTGAAACCACTCCTCGCTCCAGAACACTTCCGTACAGTCTGTCAAGCACTGATAACCCCAATACTGGACTTCTGCAATCCGATATACCTCGGACTACCAAAACAAGCTCTCAAACCACTACAGCTGGCACAAAACACTGCAGCTCGAATCATATCCGGAGCCGCAAGGCAGGAGCACATCACACCTACACTAAAGGACTTACACTGGCTCCCAATCATTGCTCGCATCAGATACAAGACTATCATAAACCTATTTAAGATAAAAGAACACACATCAGCCAACAGCCTCCACCTGCTCATACAACCGGAAACCAGCGCACGTCCCAGAAGAAGTCAAACACGCAACCGAGTCAGCACCCCAAATGAGTACAAGCACACACACAAGGACACAACAGACAGAGCTCTCTCCATGGCTGCTCCAACAATATGGAACAATCTACCGGACAATCTAAGGGCAACTCCAGACCTCAAAGACTTCAGAAAACAACTGAAAACCATGCTGTTCATAGAGCACTATGGTCACATCACATAACCTAAGAGAATGGATAACAGCACTCCAATCCTCCCAAACAACTGAATATATAAAATATGATTCTAGCACCACTGTAAATAGCCCACCCTGTATATAGCTCAAACAAATCAAGCACCCAACACATCCCTCACACAACTAAGTTTTATCCTCACTGCATGTACAACACACACACTTTACCTGATTGCTTGCTGTGATACCACCTTGATTATTAAGATAAGGCGGTTTAGAAATACTGTTAAATAAATAAATAAATAAATGGAGTTTAAGCAGGAAACGTTGTTTCCACAGTCATAGCATCCCCTCAGTGACGTTGGCTCCATGATGCAGAGGCCTTGTGCCCCAAGAGGTTGGGACATGAGGATGCGGAAAATGTTTATCACGATTCTGGACATACACCCCCAGGGGTACCTGTGTCGGTGGCACATACAGCCGCACACACACGATAACAAGGGAGATAGGTGTTGACATCATTTTCACACAAAGGTTTCTGCGGTGACAGGAGGACGTCCTTCGGGCTCCATGGAGGCCTCAAACACTGAAGGGAGGCTCTGGAGAAGGAGGCAGTTCAGCGCGCAGGCGCAAGGGATGTTGCCAAATACGTTATGATCGTTAGCTGGGCAGCATTCCCGTGCAGGCTCTGTCGGTACTGACAGTCACATATGTGATGGCTCATTCCTGCTTGTACCTGTAGATGCGTCTCGGCAGATAGCAGACAATCCCAACTGCACTCACATAACTATCTACACAATGGTGATCCCATGGGGGTCATGAGTCGTAATGGATATGCGTAGCATACATACCTGCCTGTGTGTGTGCGGTGTCCAGGGCCGTAGGCAGCCCATATGTGTAGACAGGACCGAGTCTCTGTGCAAGCTGCTGCTCCAGGGGGCTGAGCATGGTTGGTAGGGGGCCGCCGCCACCTGTGCCACGTGCATGCTGTTCTTCCTCACACATGTGCTGGCGCACACCTCTTTTGATGTCAGAGAACCTCTTTTTGAGGCTCTCTATGTCCCGCGGGTGTCCCCCTGCCTCAGCCACGCTTCTGCTTACCTCCTCCCACGCCGCATTCCGCCCTGCTGTTGATGTCCGTGTGCTCAGCCTGCCAAAGAGAACCTCGTATTGCTCTAGCACCATGGATAGGAGGTTGTGGTTCTCCCCATCTGTGAACCGTGTGGCCCTCCTTCTCAGGCTTTCAGGCACAGGGACCCTCTTCCTTTTCCCAGTGTGTCTGCTGGGAGCAGGCTGGCCCCTTGCTGATGGCTCACCCTCCATAGGGCCTGCAGGTCCTGGCCCCAGTGGCACTGGTGGGCCCACCTCCTCACCCTCACCCTCTCCCAAACTCGCCCTCCCCCTATACCTCTCTCTATCCCTCCCTCTCCCCCTCTCTCTCTCCCTCTCTCTATCCCACCCTCTCCCCCTCTCTCTCTCCCTCTCTCTATCCCTCTCTCTATCCCTCCCCCTCTCCCTCTCTCTGTCCCCCTCTCTATCCCTCTCTCTATCCCTTTCACTCTGCTCATCCATCACCCTCCTCTCACATGTCCGCTCCCCACTCCCCTCCTCACCGCACATCATCCCTTCTGCCTCTCCTACACCACGTACAACACAGACACAACAGCTATATACTCAATAGCAATAAACCAACACAGTAAACGGAACAATACACCCAACACTACAGAGACAAATGACAACAACAAACTAGTTGGCTACAGATACAACACACCTCCTACTATGAACCCTCACCAACCTATTCCTCCACAACCTATCTCTCACAAAACTATACGTCCTCCAACAACCCTCAACGTTTTCCAGGCGTGTAGTGTTTTTATATTTGTTTTTGCACGTTGGTTACATTGCGCATGCGACATTGTGCGACGGTGCTGCTTGTGCGCGGTGCGTAACTGCACTTACGCATAGGCGTTCGTTGGTGGGTTTGGTTGTGTGCGAGGCACGCATGTGCAACTCTTTGCGCATGTGCGTTTGTGTGTGCATCGTCACGCACAGGCAACGCATCCGGACAGGCATAACGAGATGCACATGGGCGCCGTGCACAAACCAACAAACATAAGCATCAAATTGCACATGCGCCTCGCACACATCCACACGCACATGCGCTATCATTTGAACGTGTGCGGCACGCACAGGCAAACGCCCATGCGTAACGGATTGCACATGCGCAAACTGTTGTACAGGGGCGCCGCGCACAAGCGGCGAAGTCGCACAACGGCGCATGCGCACTCTACGGACATCCATTTACCTATATAAAATGATGCCGAACATTTGGCCACATTGAGGGTTGTTTTGTAGGCGCGGCAAGTGTTGTTTGGGAGATAGAGAGAGCTGAGAGCAGGTGTTGTTACTAGTGTTGTTTGTAGTGTATGTAGTGTTTTGCTGTTGTCTGTTGTGCTTGTAGTGCATGTACTGCTGATTGTAGTGGTTTCTGTAGCGTTTGTAGTGTTGTATTGTGGTATGTAGTGATTGTAGTGCTCATTGTAGTGTTCTTTGTTGTGTTGTCTGTAGTGTCTGGTCTTGTGTGGCTAGTGTCTGTATTGTTTTGTAAGGTGTCCAGTGTTTCGGGAGGTGTGTGTGTGTGTGTGTGTGTGTGACCACAGTGGAGGGATTGATGGCGGAGATATATGTTGTTGCATGTGCCCGAAGACGTGGGCGGATGCTGCGGTTGCTGGACAGGGGATATGGTGTCCATGTGGCTGTGGCACAGGGCATGGGTGTGGACCCGCAGCAAATCAGACCTGCTCCTGTGGAGGCGGCACAGAGATGTGCTGTGCGTAGACGGCGCAGACGGCGTGCCGAGGTGCAGGCTCGGCAGACTCGCCTCTACAGGCCCAGGGCCCAGCTCCAGGGCATGCATGAGGACCAGGTCATCTCCCTTTACCGACTAAGCACAAGGGCTATTAGGGGGCTCTATGAGGATCTAAGACCTGACCTGGAGCCCCTGACTGACCGGTCCCATGCCATACCGGGTTTAGTCAAGCTCCTTGCTGCCTTACATTTTTTTGCCTCTGGCTGTTTCCAGTCATCTGTGGCCGCAGTGGGTGGCATGAGCCGCCCCACCTTCTCACGCTGTCTTCACCAGGTACTGCGTGCCATGGTCAGCCGGGTGGGGAATTACATAGGCCTTCCCCACAATAGGCAACAGTGGGGGACCCTGAACCAAGCCTTTGCGGCGTTAGCCGGGATACCACACGTGATGGGAGCTATTGATTGCACACATGTTGCCCTGGTCCCGCCCAGAGACAGGGAGGTGGTGTTCCGCAACCGCAAACGCTACCATTCCCTGAATGTTCAGGTTGTATGTGATGCTAATCTGCATATTCTGAATGTGGTCCCAAGGTTTGCAGGGTCCACCCACGACTCCTATATCCTGCATCGCTCAGCACTATTTCAGCAATTTGAGGAGGGACAGTATGGGGACTGTATATTGCTGGGTGAGTATTTCCAAATATATCATGACATCATGCATATATGTGTGTGTTTGAGTAACATCTCTCATATAGTGCGCCGTTTCCTCTATGTGCAGTTGGATATTGAACTCACATTCAGCAGACAGAGGAATGTTATGAGTTTACATCCTTAGGGGGCTGTACACGTTGAGTAACAGGGGACATGATTGGACATGTAACATCAGTTGTGAAACAATATCTGTGATAAACGTGCTGATGGTGGTGTTGGAACTATGTATCCTGGTTGTAGTTTGCTACCTGTGTGTGTATTTCATGTGGCCACAGGGAGGGGGAGGGGGTTTAGTGTCCTTCTCACCCAGCTGTGCATACGTGGCTTTGGATTAGAACTGCGGTATGTCCTGTAACATTTATGTCCTTGACAATCAATGCACCTAACACTTGTCATGTGTGTGTGACGGCAACACACTCACTCAGTACTGTGGTTGTTAGCCATTTCATGTTAGCTAATGGGGGGGGGGGGTTGAGACGTATGATGTATGTTCCTGACCTTTGCAAATGGGAGTACATGTTTGCATCGGAATGTTAATGGTTTAGGCCTGTGCCATGGCAGGGGGGGGCAAATAGTCTAGGGTTTGCATTACCTTGGGCCACTGCAGATGTGTGGTACGTAGGCATCATTGTATGTGATTATCCTGCTGTTATTCAGCATTTGGTAAGGGTGACAGCAAGGGCAAGGGGCCAACTTGGGGCCATACAGAGAGGTATTGGTAGCACATACACAGGAATGTAGTCAAACTCAGTAACTGTGATATTGGTAGGCTCATGTGGGCTACAGTGTGCAATTCTGTGGAGCGCTGATCAACACGGATGGGAACATGATGGGGACAATGCCCAGGGTGTCTACTAACATGGTTGGTGGTCAACAAGCAACAGCATATGGCGTCAGGCTGCTATATGTAGATATGTAGACCTTTCAGGACACGGGGTGTGGAGGTGAGCTTGTGTTGTACCTGTCAGACCTCCAGGTCAGACATGTTGTGTGTTGGCACCTACATTGCCTCACAACACATTATTGTGGTGTTTAGTTTGCTAACATATACATTTCACATGTTATCTGTGTATTGGTGGTTTAGTCTAACCTTGGTGGTGGTAGTGCTTATAACATTAACTGCATAACAAGACGCATGTGCTACACATAGCGTATCTGTGGAGGCACAAATGGGACTGTGGTGTTGTTTGGCATGTCTGCACAGAATCAAGAGGCCCTTTGTTCCATTTCTATCACCAGAGGTCTTATTTTGGCAAATGTACATTTCTGCTGTCAGAGCTTTCTGTCATGAGGTGTTATGCATTTGTTTCTCACGTCTATACCTGTGTCAATTTGTGCTGGCATGCGTCCATGTATTCACCTGTAACATTTCGTTTTGCAGGTGATGCAGGGTATGGGTGTCGCCCCTGGCTGCTGACCCCTGTGCGTCAGCCACGGACACGTGCAGAGCGGAGGTACAATGAGGCCCATGCCTCCAGCCGCTCTGTCATAGAGCGCACCTTTGGCGTGTTGAAAAGTCGCTTCAGGTGTCTGGATAGGACAGGTGGGGCCTTACAGTATGAGCCAATGACTGTTGCAGAGATAATCCTAGCCTGTTGCATCCTGCACAACATTGCTCTCAGGCATGATATCCCTGCAGAGATTAATGAGGATCTGGAGGAGGATCCACCGTGCCCCCCTGTACATGGCAGTGGTGACACACAGGCGGGCACAGCGGTCAGGCGGAGGTTGATTGCAGAGATATTCACTGGTATGTATTGCATATATTCCCACATATATGTGTTGTTGTGTGCGTGTGATGGTTATCACGGGTGATGTTTCTGACCATGTAGCTATCTGCTGCAAAACACTGCATTGTCATTACACTGAACATCCAATGGTAGCATATAGCCATGAGTGTGTGATGGACACTGTGCACAGGGCACAACAGCAGCTGTTGGTGTATTGTGTGGGTCGGTGTGGATACACCTTTCGGATCTTTTTGGGCTGACAGTACCAGTCAGTGGCTGTTTGTGTTAACAACTGCTGTGCTAACCCAGTTATGTCTTTTTCGTGTGTGTGGAGCACGGTGTCAGGCATATGGTACGGGGTTCACTGTGGGAGGGAGGCACATGTTTGTGGAGAGCTTTCCTGTGGGCTCTTTGTTCATCTCCTACAATCTGTAGGTGCTTGTGTGTGTGTTATGCTCCGGTGCGCTGGCTATGTGTGTATGTTTGTTAGGTATGGTGCAACGTGTCAGACATAGCCCAGTACACATGCGCATGACTACGTTCCCATGATGTGATTGCTTACTTGGGACGGGTGTTGGTGCAAACACACATTGTCCCGTACGGAATACCTCCTCACGTAGCACAGACATGGATATGGTGAGTCATGTGGACATGTGCAGTGTGGAGCCAGGGGTCCATATCATTGCTACTGTTTTTTTTGGAGATGAGTCATTCATTGCAGTATTTTACATGTCGACACATACAGAGGTTCAGCGGGTCAGATCACCAAGGGGTGAATGACTGTAGCCAATGGTGACACTGCATGTGTGGGTGATGTTTGCGGTTTGCAGTTTTTTCATTTGCCGCATGGCATATGTAGGTGATACTATCTCAACATTTGCCTCCTGGCTCTGGGACATGTTGTGTGTAGGGCAGGATAGCACAGTCCACATCCACAGATACCTTGTGGACACTAGCAAGGGATGTTATGTCCGCATACACACACCGACCTAGATGGGAGTTATTTAGAGCAGATGCACATATAGCCTATCCATGGTTTAACATTCTCACTGTCACACAGTGGGATGAGATGTAGCCATCATGGTCAGGTGACAAACAGACATGGGGGTATTGTTTGACAGGCATGGTGCTTACATTGTCATGTTTGTCAACACATGCGCAGCACACAACTGTCAGTATTATTTGGTGTAGGAGATGTACACTGCAGAAGATGCATTTGCACAGTGGATACAGGAGGTGTTGATGCATATTTCCGGGTGTCACAGCTATTTAGACGGGGATGACACACAACATTTGGAGAACACTACACATGGAGATGGGGTATTGGTGTCAACATGGGTGACACAGTCAAATAGTGTCACCTTGGGATGCGCCCCAAACATGGTGGGTGCAGACACGTCTTTGGACCAGTGCGCGGAAGAACAGAGGGGGAGGGGAGGCGAAAGTGGGATTCTGGGGACCGTCACTTAGCATCAGACATCTACATGCCGCCCTCCCATGTGATGATATCAGTACAGTGTGAGAGTGAACAGTCATTCGGCAGGCCATGTTGTGGTGTCCTGACAGCTGGGGACAGTGATTTGCAGTGTGGGATTCACAGCTAGAACATGTCATATTGTTTCTGTCTGGTGTTTTGTCCACTCCACAGGACATCATTCCTGAGGATGCTGTTCCTGTGTGGCATTTGCACGTGACGTACATCAGCCAAGATGCTGTGGTCCAGGGTATGTGGATCTTCAGCTACATTGTATGTGTGTGAGGTCAGGGGGAGAACCTGTCATCTGGGATGTGTCAGATTGTGCAGATGTTGTTGTTCATTTATTTTCCTTGAGCCTCCCTGACCCATATCTTGCTGTTGTCACACATCTCCCCATGTGTTTGTGTACAGTATATCCACTGGACAACTTGTTCAGCCATATTTACAGCAGAGCTACATGTGTGTTTTTAATCTTGTTTGCTGAATCCAACACTTGCTGCCTCCAGCAACATAGTTCGATCAGACATCAATAGGGTATCTATTCATGTGACTGGGCGGTTATGTGCACAATGTTGCACTTGTGCACATACAGGCCATGTATTACAGCTGTCCCCGCTGACCTACGCATACTGTGTGGGTGTGTGTTTCTGGGTTAACTAAGTGGTGATGCAGGTCCTGGCATGGTACATTATCATGTGGGTTGAGGGGTGTGGGTACCCGGGGGGCATTGTTGGGTATGCTACCTCTACCGTACTGCTGTTTACCTTGTCATCATGGTCACATGTGTTTGTGGGCTGTGAGCAGAACTCTGTTGTGTGTTTGGTGGGACTAGTGTTGAACAACTTTTCTTTCTCTCATATATAGGCATAATGTGGAGATGCATCACGAGTGACTTTACAAGCTGATTCTACATGTTTGGCTGACATTGTCTCCCTTCACTGTGACCAGATGTGGCTATGGAGTAGCTGAAGGAATTGATGACATACACATGATGCACAAAGGGGGTATGTGTGTTAACACTTTCTTAATTTGGGGATTAAATCTGGCTTGTACCTGTTGTTGTTTTTCGTTTCAATCTAAATGGGACTTCAGATGTTGCATCTCTGTGGACACATACAGATTCTCTATATAGTGTGTTGCTGTGAAATGGCTGTTGGTGACATGGAGATGTACCTAACCATAGCCATGTGATGACCCCTGTATTGCATTGACATTTACTGAGGGCTATTATCTGATTTAGATGTGATGTCCATATCCGTATTAAGGGTTGCCTTTGCATCACTTTAGTCCCTATTTTTGTTCGTTTTGGATTTTTGGCAATTTTGTGGTTGTTTTTGCACCACAGTTTCTAATAAGACACAATACTTATCCTCTTGTGACACAGGACAGGAGACATAATGGCAAGACCCATTTCCTCCGGTGCAACGCTGGGCTACGCCATCCAACCCCCTGTTGTGGGACAGGACGCACCATGTACTTGTTTCTGGAGATATCATCCCTTGGATTTTGTGACGTTTGAGTAGTGGAAACAACAGGCCCTGTGATGGGCCATTTTTTTCCTCTATGGACTGCTGGTTGGTTGGCCCATGACTGACCAGTTACAACCACACAGTTTGTTGCCATGCTGTGGCTGAGAGTCATGTCGATTGCAGGGACACCGATGACCATTTCACGTAGTGGGTCATATTGGAATGTGCACACCTTATTATGCATTCCCATGTTGGCAAGGGATGTTTTTGAACTGTTACCCACTACCTCAGGGGTTGGATTGCAGATGACACCTTTCTTTTGGGACACTGTGCGCATCAGGGGGACTGACATTCACTATGGTCTTTTGGACATTTCTACCACATTTGGTTGGTGTATTGGTTTTGGGCCATGTGTGTGACAGGTGCACACCGGATACGCTACATACGTTTTGTTTTTACATAAATCATCAGGGCAGGTATTTTGGTCCTATAGGCCCAGATGGCGCAAGTTCCTTTGTCTATGTCCAATTGCCCTCGCAAGCCTGTACATGATCCAGGACGTTGACACAACCACATTTTTCCATGGCCAAACCACCATCGCTTTGTATTGAATGTTTGAGGTGTGCACGGGTGCTTACCATGCATGTTGGTGTCATCACTGTAATCATGTTTGATGGTGCGAATGGTGAAATTGATGCTTGTGACTAACTATGTTTGTGAAACACAGAATTTGGGATCGACTATGGCCTGCTGGTTAGATGGTTCATTGATAAGATGTTTGGGGGCGCATCAGTTTCTTATGAACATGCTGGTTATTGGTGTTTGTTACTGTGCAGGGGACCGTGACACTCTGCATGATGTGTACACACCGTGCATTGCACGCTGCACAGTCCTGTTTGTCCCCTGCAGTAACGTCAATCTCATTGCACCATTACATTTGTTGTGTGTCAGTGTGGGTGTCCATGTCCCCGCCGCACGTCTGCAGTCCATGTACCATGCCTTATATGATGTCCAGACACTGTCCTACCCACATAAACATGGCAGGGGTGTACTCTCCTACATGGTATTATGTCCTGTAGCTTTCTGAAGGGTTTTTGATGTCCTAGTCTCTCTGTTCTGTTTCATGTGCCTGCTGCTACCTGTTAGCATATGGTCATTCTGTCTTGTGATGGATATTTGGGGGTGTGGCATATGTAGCACTATCTTTCTTGATGTATCATCCATTAGTTGGTTCTGGGCAACATTACGTTCAGAGCTTTTTTTGTCACATTACAACATTGCCCAGCATCTGTTTTCTTCATATTTGTGCCTCCTTGTGTTGGGTGATGGCTAATGTTTGCGGGGGGGTCCGGTGATTTTCTTTGTTGCGTTTCGTCAGTCATGCAACGCCTACAGTCTCCATGCACTTATATCTGCTCACAACACAATGATAGAGCCATGCTGCAACAAGTGGGGGTGTTTGGGCCGGTTCCCCAGGGCAGTAGCATGACACCTGATGCACCTATGTCTCATTACGTTCATGTGTGCTCAGGGCCGTGAACCCTTTATGTAGCATGTGGGTTTTTAACCTGCTACAACATATGTATTTTCCATCTTTCACCATGGAGGGGACTCACCTTGTTATTATGATTGCAGTTTCTAACGTGTATGTGTGAGTAGCACCCCTAATAAATATGTGTATGTTGACAGGACAGTTTGTCCTCGTTTACCTACTTGCGCAGGGGGACAAATCAGCGCCACACAATGGGTGCCTTTGATTCAATCATGACTCCTTGTGCCCAGGGACTCCCCGGCCGCCCCCCCACACCCCCCCGAGAAAACCCCGCCCCCCCCCCACCCCCCCCCCCCCCCCCCCCCCCCCCCCCCAAAAGGCCCGCCCCGCCCCAATAAGTTTTCCATTTCCCGTGTCCCTGCAGTGACATTGAACAAGGCACCTATGTGATGGCCAGTTGTGGACATGGAGGCCTGTTTGGTTTGGGTCCCCAAAACAGCTTTGTGGCGCACTAGGCTACGCCTCCATGTCTTTGTTGCACATTTTTACACTTGTGGTCTACTGAATTTGCTGGTGGTCAATGTCCCACAGACCACCTGTGCTCACATCCTTGTACAATTGCATCTGTGTATTGTGTCTGCTGTTTGGCACATCACTGGGTTATGATACCGTCCCAGACAGACCCTCCCTTTGGACTATTACTTCTGCCTTGTGCTTCGATTTTGTTCTTTGTGGGTGTGTTTGGAGGGCATTGTGAAGTTTGAACTCATTGGTTTTTGCAGAGTTTATATCCCCACATTTGTATTTTATAGTTTTTTTTCGATATGATAAGCTGAGCCATCATTAAGCAGCAGGTTCATCACCTATACACACACCCTTGTCTGTCGTCAATTTTGGACAAGCAAGGGTGTGGCACGCAGTGCTTACTCCCATCATATATTATCTTTTACATAGGTCTCTTTCGTGATGGTCCTTTACAGTGCGGCGAGCCTGGGGGGATTATGTTGTGTTTGCCGGGTTTCTGGGTGGGGGGTGTGTGTTATAGTTGTCGTCATGTTGAAGTTGTCCTCCTGTCCTGCCCGAGATTTGCTAGACCCAGCTCCACCAGGCATCCTCTGCTAAAAACACCTTTGGGGTTTGGTTTCTTTCCTCTTTGCAGCATGCTTTATCGACTGCATAAACAGTCTCTTGGGTGTGTGTGCATGTGTCCATCGGATGACCAATACAGAACTGGGGACTGATCTGATAAACACCATCTGCATGTGCATTTGATTCCTGTTTCTTCTTGGGGGGATTCCTGTCCTTTATAAACCAGCATGCATCTTGTGTGATGGCCTTGGACTATTTCCCTATGCAGCCTTTGCTACTGTGGCTGGCGACGGTTTGGGTGGGTGTGTCCTATGTGCGTTTTTTTTCTCCATTGTGGCATTTTTGGTAGTGGTCGTAGGTGTGATCCCTCTCTGTTCCCTTGGATGTGTTTGCTTTGGCCGTGCAGATGTGGTTTTCGATTTTATTTTAACGGTCATATGTCCAGCATATTGGTGTTTGTTGAGCCCATTGTTAAGCCCTCATCTGAGTTGTGAGCCATGCTTCTGTCCCTCTTTCTGTCCCTTCCAGCTGTATGTGCGCATCCTACCCTGTTTTGAATGCTGCTGCCCCGGGACGACAACACGTTCCCCCTGCATTCCTACACCCTTCCTGCATTTCATGTTCCCCCCTGGTATGCCTCTCTGTGTGTGTGCTTGTGCATAGCACTGCTACTCCACTGTCATCCAGATAGGTTTCCCTATCCTGGTGCACATTTCAGTCCCTCCTGTGCTTGGACCCAGGTCTGTCCCATCCTCATGTCACACCCTACTCATTACAGCATGGTAACTGTTGCCATCCACTTCCTGGTACAAGTAGTCTACACCGATCTGCCAATATGTTTGTCCATTTGTGGGAGTTAAAGCTTGCCACATGGACTGGGGCTGCCTTTTTGTAGTTTTGAGCATGCCATGTTGATCTCTGTTCTTGTTTTACTTCTTCATTGGCCTGGTTCCTTTCAGCTCTGTGACGTTGTTTTATGTTACATATTTGTGGTTTTGCCACATACCTCTGGCTTGGCCCTCACATTTGGGGAAGCTTAGTGCTTCTGGGAAACGTTTTTGGGTTGACCTATACATGAATTGGGGCATCCTTATGGCCACCATCACCTTCCATGCAGTAATTCGTTTTAGGGGTGATCTACTATGGCGGCCCTGGGAGTGTAGCCAACATGTGAACATGTTCGGAATGGATCGCATTATAACATCACCTTTGCTGACGTGGTTGTTTGATGCTGTGCAATTCTGGTGCACCCTGATAGGTGCAATACCTCTCTGGTGGGCCTTCTGTTTTAGGTGGCAGCACAG
>JAWIIG010000244.1:0-31104 GCA_033557465.1 Ichthyophis bannanicus
TGGTCTCCAAGTCATCGAATCTTCTTTCTGTGCAGTGGTAATTTCAATTTTGGAAACACAGACAAGTCACAGGGTGTGAGGTCAGGTGATTACGGAGGCTGACTGACTTGCTCAATTTGGTGTTTGGCCAATACTGCTGTACAAGATGTGATGCATAAGCTGGGGTGTTTGCATGATTAAGCAACCATTCCCACCATTTTTCCTGGTGCAACTTGTGGCCTCTTACGACGTAATGTATCTCTCAAATGAGTCAGAACGTGGGCATAACACTCCTTATTTGATGAATTTTTCCCTTTGGAGCATCCTCCATGATTGATTGACTTTTATTTATTTAACATTTTTATACTGCATTTTCCAAGGTTCAAATGTGGTTTACAGTTAAACTTTTGAAGTGTACAGGGGGTACATATTCATGCCATTGAACATATAACTGTTATACATTAAACAGAGTTACAGAGTGACCATTTGTGAGCGAAGATACAAAACATGTAACATAGTTACCATGAAGCAGTCCATTTGTTACAAGATGGTCCTTAGTAACTATTTACCATTCCTTTTGCTGTATGATCGGGATTTTCCTGAGTGGTTTATGTCAGTACAAGATTATCTAGGTGGGATCCGATTCCGATGCTGTTGAGTGTGTTGTTGGTGGGGGTAGTTGTTTCTCCATTATTGCTTCCAAAGTGTAAGGTGAACAAGTGAGTTTTGATTGTTTTTGGGGGGGGGGGCGGAAGTTGCTTATGGCATCTATTGATCTTATACTGTCTGGTAGGTTGTTTCCTTGTTTTTTAAACGCGGGGAGAAATGAGACAATGCTCTTTTGTTGGTTGGACTTTGTGGATTTTCTAAATGGTCCCGGCGGTGTGTTAATCTTGGTTTTTTGCCCATGACAGGTCACGTTGGTTTTCTATTGATGAACAATGACCCTGTAATCAAAGGGAAAACAAAACTGTGAGATGACCTTTGACATTGCTCCTCACCTAAATTGCTTTCTTGGGGTCTGGGGTGAGAGTTTAGGAGTCGTCTATTGTGAGGTTTGTAGCCGTTATTTTCCTGTCCATAACCCCATTAATCACCCCCCATCACCCTGAATTAATCTTTTTGATGGAACATCTGAGTCATTTTCAAACGTCATTTCCAACAACGCCCTGACTACAGAAAGTCAATCTTCTTTTTGGTGAGGGGACAGGATTTTTGGCACATAATTTGCAGACCACAACGTCTCCTCCCCAAATAGTAAGAATGAACTGTACTATCCCGAAAATGATGTCCCATGTTTCTCAGGGGCCCCAAAAAAGCGCCCTGATAGTCAAATCGATGATTTGAGCATATTGCAGCACACACTGCTTCAAACCTGTCCTTCATCCCTGCTTGTTGATTTGCTTTCAGAAAACATTTTACACTGTCAGCATTTTAGTGGCCCTCTTGGAAACATTTTTTACCCGTTCCTAAACTCAAGCACGACTCATTCGTTCATCGTCCATACACCTGCTGTAACTTGTCATAAGGTCTCTTTACATGATTCTCCAACGTTTCTGGCAGAATTTAATGCAAATTCTCTGTTCAATGTTTTCATGCATCATAAATCAGGCAAAACACTGCTTTTTACACCTTACCGAAACATCAGTGTGATTAAAAAAAGTACAGAGGGTGCCACAGCCAATCTACACTATGCCACAATGCCATGAGCACCTAAACTAGGTCCCTGCATGCTTTAAGTAACATCCGTTTGGATGCTACATTATTGTTTAATATTAAAACCACCCAACACGTCTTGTAATCCGTGAAGGATACTAGCAAAAAAAGAGGGAAGTTAGAGCAATCCTGATATGGAGGTTTCCAAAGTAAAAGACATGTCTAGGTTACTTACTTTATCTTTAAGTACAGAGCTGCCAAAGTCCTAAATTACCCTTGTCAAACTAATAAACCATCGATTTGTTAATATGAATAACATACCACCTTTAAAAACTGCCTGTTTTTGCAAATGCTAGAAAGAAATCTGAAAAATGAGATGGGAGAGCTTACGAATATGTAGCACTAAATGAAAGGTTTAGTATATTACATTGACATCTCAGGAGATTCTGCCTGGAAGGAGGATTAACCCATGGTATCACCGTGATACACCTGGTTACAAAACTAAATTTCAATGATAGGGTAGATCAAATTGGTTGGAAGGGTTGTGCTGTATGTTAGATATGCATTGAGTCCACATGGGATTAAGTAAAGTTTTTGCAGGAAACAAAAAAACACTGTAAGGAATCTCTATGGATATAAATGCCATGTAAAAAGGGGAAAGCAGCATCAGTGTGAGTGTGCTGCCGTCTGCCCCTGTCCAACAATGAATAGATGGATGAATGAAAGTGTAAACAGACATCAGGGCAGATAACATAAAGTTAAAACACAGTAATAGTGGTTGATTTCAGTTAGCACCCCCCCCCCCCCTGGTATCAACTAGGTCCAGTATCCCAGCAGGACAGGCTAGGGAGATAAAGTTGTCTTCAGACTATTAAAATAACTATGACGGCTTCTTGGGAGCAGCTGGTTTCATGAAAACTGAACAGAGGGGAAGCTATTTTGGACCTAGACCTTCTGGAACACACGATTCCCTTTTGGGGCAAGCGGATAACAGTGTTAGGTGGCCACGGTGGCAATAGTTGATCATAGCATTATTGCATTTGCTTTAATAACTGGAGATAGGATGGTCACGAAAGCACAGAGGCACTACCTTTGTACTGTCCCAAGAAGGGAGACACCTGATAAAATTGCGGAAAATAGTTAAAGAAACAAACTAAAAGGATTCGGCCTGGGCAAAGGTTTATTACAAGGTTTACTTCCTTCAGCATGGGTTCGCTGATTCTAAAAATACTATCTTCGAATCCCAGATCACATATCTGTCCATGCTGTAAGAAGGCAGAAGGCAAAAAACTGCCGTTAGGTTTTAAAGGTGGAGGTCAGAGTCCTTTTGTAGCCAAAGACAGCATCCTTTTCAGGAAATGGAAAAAAGGAGCCAAATGGACCATAAAATGGGAAACCACATTAAGCAACTGGCAAGTTAGATGCAAGACATTGATAAGGCAGGCAAAAGGGAAAATTTGAAAAAAAACAAAAAAATACCTTGCACTTTGAGAGCAAAAATGCCACAAATAAAATCCTTTTTCAATTAGATTCGAAGATGCACACAAAGTGGGACGAGATGAGAGAGGTCTTTTGGACCATTAGATGATAGAGGGGGTAAAAGGGGCTCTAAGGGAGGATAAGGCCATATGCCAGAGAGAGACTGAATGAATTCTTTGCTTCAGTCTTTAAATGAAGACAATGTAGAGAAGCTATTCATGCCTGAAATGGTATTTCAAGGAGATCTATCGAGAAGAATTGCAACAATTTGGATAAACCAAGAAGATGTATTACAACTATTTGATAACGAATAGCAAATCACTGGACCTAATGGTATACATCTGAGGGGTGCTCAAAGTACCTATCATTAAAATTATCTGTGGTAACCTGAAGATTGGAGAATAGCCTAATTGTAACACCCAATTTTTAAAAAAGGTGTTTCATGTGTTGATCCGGGAACCAACAGACCGGTGAGACCTGACGTCATTGACCGGACAAAAATGTTTGGGTTGGGTTTTTTTTAGTGCTGTGAAGTCAGTGCTGACCTCCTGGCACCCCGCTGCCTCTGGGTTTTCTTGGCAATGTGTCACCGTAAGTAGATTGCCAGACCTTTTCTTCCAAGGCATTGGAGGGTAAAAGTGACTTACCCAAGGTCAAAAGGAATGTTAGTGGGAAGCTTCTGAACACAAGGTAGTTGTACTAACCACTAGACTACTCCTCCACTCCAGGTGAAAATGGTAGAAACCATTATAAAGAATACAATTACTAAACATGTAGATAGTCATGGTTAAATGGGAGAAAGCCAACATGGATTTAGCCAAGGAAGATCTTGTCTTATTAACCTGTTATATTTTTTGAAGGGGTACGTCAGGCTTCCTCTATGCCCCTTTTCAAATCCATGCTATAGGGCTCACTTCTTTGAGGCTGCTTTTGGATCCTGATCCACTCATCTCCTATGTGTCTCCGTATCTTTCCCTAGTTGTTTCCTTGTCTTCAGCTGTGGTATTTTCTGTTTCAAACTGGATTGTACTCTCTGATGAGCAGATAGTCTTTATATGTATCTGTACAGCACTGCATATGCCTTAAAATAGTCAATAATAGTAAAAGGTAGTGTGAATAAACAGGTAGATAAAGGTGAGCCATTTGATATAGGGGTATGTTTTACTAAACCGCCCTAATGTGCGCCCGGCGCTAGTGTGCAGGTGCCATATAAGGAGTGGGCATGTCATCTTAACCTAGCAAACCGGGCTTATCGCACGTTTCTTGTGCGCTGCACGCTCGTGTGCGCCGCACACATTAGCGCATGAGAAATGCGCAGCGGGAAGCATAAGCAGGTGCGCTGATGTGCAAACAGAGGAACAGGGCTGCAGCACAATGGTGAAGACACTGACAGACGTTCCAGGGGTCATTGATTCAATCCCCCACTGTGCCCAATGAATAAGGCTGGCTGAGTCACAACCTGTTTATGTGTAATATTGCATTATGAGGCTTTTTAATTTATTTTAATTACTGCTTTGCTAGCAAACGCACTCTCAAAGTGCTGTAACATAAGGTGCTGCATAAGGCACCCCATAAAGTACCCCAGAGGGCACATTTTAAAGTGCACTGTCCGCCACGGCACCCTACAATGTTGCTTCAAAGGGTGGCCGATAGGCGCCATATAGGGTGCCCTATGAGGCACGGCAAGGTCATAGCACTGTTTTTTATGTGCAGCACTGTGTATTTTAACGCATGAAAATGTTAAGTAGGTGCGCTGACATGCAAGGAGAACAAGCAGTGTAGCACAATGGTTAAGACACTGACTGATGATGCAGGGGTCAGGGTTTCAATCCCCCACTGTGCCCAATGAATAAGGCTGGCTGAGGCACTACCTGTTATGTGTAAATTGCATTATGAGCCATTTTTAATTACTGCTGCTAGAAAATGCACTCTCAAAGCGCTGTACCATAAGGTGCTCATAAGGCAACCCCAGAGGGTACATTTTAAAGTGCACTGTCCGCCACGGCACCCTACAATGTTGCTTAAAGGGTGGCCAATAGGCGCCATATAGGGTGCCCTATGAGGCACGGCAAGGTCATAGCACTGTTTTTGATGGCAGCACTGTGCATTTTAACGCATTAAAATGTTAAGTATGTGTGCTGACATATAAGGAGAAATAGCAGTGTAGTGCAATGGTTAAGACACTGACTGATGGTGCAGGGGTCATGGGTTTAATCCCCCACTGTGCCTAATGAATAAGGCTGGCTGAGCCACTACCTGTTATGTGTAATATTGCATTATGAGCTATTTTTAATTACTGCTGCTAGCAAACCACTCTCAAAGCGCTGTAACATAAGGTGTGCATAAGGTATACCCCAGAGGGCACATTTTAAAGTGCACTGTCCGCCACGGCACCCTACAATGTTGCCTTAAAGGGTGGCCGATAGGTCGCCCCTATGAGGCACGGCAAGGTCATAGCACTGTTTTTGATGGCAGCACTGCATTTTAACGCATGTAAATGTTAAGTACGTGCGCTGGACATGCAAGGAGAAACAGCAGTGTAGCACGATGGTTAAGACACTGACTGATGGTGCAGGGGTCATGGATTCAATTCCCCACTGTGCCCAATGAATAAGGCTGGCTGAGGCACAACCTGCTTATGTGCAACATTGCATTATGAGGCAATTTAATATTGTTTTAATTAGTGCTGCTAGCAAACACACTCTCAAAGTGCTGTAACATAAGGTGCCGCATCCACTGCCCTATACGGCACTCCAGAGGGCATACTATAAAGTGCACTGTCCACACAGGCACCCTATAATGTTCCTTATAGTGCACTTTATAGTGTGCCGTATGAGGCCCCGTAAGGTCATAGCACTGTTTTTGATGGCAGCACTGTGCATTTTAACGCATGGAAATGTTAAGTAGGTGCGCTGACATGCAAGGAGGAACAGCAGTGTAGCACAATGGTTAAGACACTGACTGATGGTGCAGGGGCCATGAGTTGAAATCCCCAGTGTGCCTAATGAATAAGGTTTGCTGAGGTAGTTCCTTTTTCTGCTTGCAACTGTACAACAATCTGTGCTGCCATCTAAAAAGAACCCCACCCCAGTGCCATAAATTAATGCACCCTTTAGGGTGCACCAGAAGGCACATCCTAAACAACCACTTCAGCAAAGTCGAGTTATATGTTCCCCAGAGGCCATGTTGAAAGGTTGCCAACTCCCAAGGCACCATAGTAGGCACCCCATAAGCTGCCTGAATAGAATGTGTGGCGTAAGATGCCCCAAGGATGTATATGTGAACCCAAAAACGTTGGCCAAGAGCATAATGTCCCCCAATTTGAAGGGCAAGAGAGGTATGTGGCAAACACACATGTAACCCAAACACTGCACAAAGCAGAAAGGAAAGACAATGCATAAGTAAAAGAAGGACTTAGATCAGAGCTGATGGACCACACAAATCAGCTGCAGCCCATGTGGAGCTAGAAAAATGGACAAACATATCGGGGGCAGCTGTAGCTATGCACAGAGTGATGGTACTGTACCATGCTATAATGACAGTGTGTGACAGAGGATGGAAGATGTGTGCAGCAGAGGAGCCAGAAATGGCAGGATAGGTGAAATATCAGATGACAGTGGAGTATCAGTGCTATGTAAAGCAACACACAGTAGAGGCAACCAGGGAGAGCTGCAATGCAGGAATGTGTAGGGAGTGCAGGACGTGGGGTAGCAGCATGCACATCAGGGTAGGATGGCACACACCTGGCAGACAGAAGATGGACAGAAGGATGGTTCACAACTCTGATGAGGGTACAATGTGCTCACAGCACAGATCTGCACAGATATGACTGTCACAAGAATGAAAACTAGTTCTGCAGGACAAGCATACTTATGATTGAGAACAGATAGTAATCACTAATATGACCACTACCACATATGGCAATGCACAAACCGGTAGGCCACACCACCAACGTGAGGCTCATTAGCAAAGGCTGCATACAAAAATAGTGCAGGGCATCACACAAGACTCCTGCTGGCTGTCAGGACAGGCAAACCCCCAACAGTACCCATGACCAAATGCACATGCAGATCTGCTGTGTACAGATCAGATCACAGTCTGTAATTGGGACCATAGACACATGCACACACACAATGAAATGTTATGCAGTGGATACAGCATTCAAAAGAGGAAAGAAACTAAACCCCAAGGGCAGCAGAGGATGCTCTGTGGAGCTGGTGAAAAATCTGGAACAGAACAGGAGAGAATTCAACATGCAAACAGGTGTACCACACACCAGCTGAACCACATCAATACAAAACCCCCAAGGTGCACTGCCATGTAAACACCATAAAGAAAGAGACCTATGTAACAGATAATATCTTAAGGCTAGGCAGCACAGAGGGCACACCTTGGTGTACAGTGAAGAGAGGGAAGGGTGTGTGTAACGGTGATGAACCTGCTGGTTCCTAATGGTCCAGTTAGCAAAACAGAAAATAAAAAGATAAACCACATGTGGGGATCAAAACTGCAAACTAGGGAGTTATAACACATTCCTCTAACCACTACCCCAAACAGCACACTGAGCACAATGCAAAAAAAAAAAGAAATACCCCAAAGGGAGGGTGTGTATGGGAACCTGTAATACCCAGTGATGTGGCAAATGGCTGGCAGATACACAGCTGCCACCGTACAAGGATGTGAGCACAGGAGTGCCATGTACATGACCAGAAAATCAGTAGATACAAGTGTCAATGTGATCAAAGAGTGGAGGAGTAGCCTAGTGTTTAGAAAACTGCTTGGTCACCAAACAACCAGGGCTCAATTCACACTAGCACTCCATGTGGCCTTGGGCAAGTCACGTAACCCTCCATTAGTTTGGAAGAAAGACCTGACAATCTACTTCCAGTGACACTGACAAGAAAACCCTGGAGTCTCTGGGTCACAAGGAGTCAGGACTGTCTCAAAGGCACACATTGTATTGCAAGTTTGTCACCATGATCAAGCAGCAGCAGAGACAAATGTATATCAAACACATATGTTTATTTGGATTCATCTTCACAGATAGTGTAGATCCCGCCATTATAATATCAAGGTGAGTAGATCCAAGGTGAAAGACAGAAAGGTCACTGGACCGTCTACAAATGAGGTGCAGGAGACATAATGTGCAGCACTATGCATTAGGCCCTCACCCCCCACATGCTGACGCACGCCTCAAATGTGTTACTCACATATGAGTGCATGTAGACAGTAGGCGGTGCATGATGAGGGACCAACACACATCAGTCCTGATCTGTTTCCCTAAAATATATCTATCTGGCAACACAGGAGGCACACAAATGAAAACAGCATATGTTGTTGAAACATTGTAACTTTAGAACCACAGATTGAAAATAATGTTACAGCTATCACATAATGCCTGATATAGGAATCCAAGGTGCAACAATGTAACCCTAAACAATCATCAAATGCACAATGAGGATATGCTAACAGGTACCAGAGGCACATGAACACACACAGAATTCAAATGAAAACTACCTGCAGAAACATGCAGAGATAACACCATGCAGGAGGTCCCCCTGCACCGGTTGGTGTGCAGACAGTGTCTGTACACATATATCACTGTACATGGAATGCACAATTGAAGGAAGACAATAGACACTCATACTGCGACACTCCAAATATAACGTGGCAATGTGAGTGTCGTTACCTCAGGGGATAAATAGGACTGTGCAGACATGCAATGCAAGGTTTGTAAATCAATGCAGAGCGGCACATCTGTACAGTAAACAAGCACAAGAAACAGGTATATAGAGAGGGAAATTAAGGGCAAACATGTTACAGTAAACCACACAGAAGCCATATTGCCACGTGCTGTGTTTTCCCAACATAGTCAGTCATATGCACATGCACCATTGATATTTCAACATGATTCAGTGATGCCACACATGCACGCAAAGACCCTTGTTGATTGAAAACATCAATCCAGGATGCTGGCGTGCATTAAAGCGGTGTTGTTGCAAAACCTGTATCAGCTCCAGGTGGAGATTAGGTGGACGTAGACAACAGGACCTCTCCATCGCTACCCCTATGCCACACGTATGGCTGTATGCTTGTGTTGAAACAAACAGATGAGCATATCCTGTGTTCCATGTCACACACATGGCCAAAAGAAACAACTGTGGAGGAATGTGCAACATACAGTGACAATGGCAGTCCCTGATTCACACGTGGGGACCAGTACGCAGTGTGCAAAGTCCAAAGCGTATCTGCAATCCAACACGTCAGGTTAAGACTATCCTTGCAACCCTGGGCATGCATAGTCAAGTGTCACAACCCAATATGCCACAGTACATGAAAGGTCCTGTGTGTCTCCTGCGATGAGCATGACTCCCAACCAGAGCACGGCAGCAACAGTGTGTTGGACAGGTTCCTGTCATGGGCAAAGTAGCAATCCAAAAATAATACTGTCCATCCTAGGCATGTGTCGCACTCGCACAGGTCAAACATCCTATGGCACCATTTTCCAGGGAAAGTTCCATGGTGTTCTGTCCCCCAACAGGTGGGTGATGGCGATGCCACATGCACTGTAATAGATGTGTCTGGTTTGTTCTCTGCCCTGTGTCAGAAGAGGAGAAACATTGCATTGGTATGCGCCTTGCAACATCAGCACAAATTGCAGAGAGTCAATCATTAAGAAGCACATAATGAAGGGACACATGCTAACATGACATGATCACAACACAATAAACATTGCATGTTGGGGACATTTAGAATTGGAAGCATACACACGGGTATCACATGGATATGTTTCTGTCCATGCCCATGTGACACAGGCATTTCAGAGCTCCATCCTATGTGCATCAGCGTTCGTGAACACAGAGCCAACATGAAATGTATATGACACAAAGAGTAAATCATTAACATGTAAAGGGCTGATGTCATTACCAAAAGAACAAAGGTGCAAACTACCTGTGCTTGCATCAGGTGTATGTCTTGGATCCTCTGAGCCACTCAAAGGCCATAACAGGTCACAGTGAAGGACACAATGTCAGCGAAATATGTAGAATCTCCATGTCACCATGTCACGCCGATATCTGTGATACAAAAAGCAGGTCAACAGTAGTATGTCAGAACACAAGACACAGTTCTGTTTCCCAACACACAACACATGTCCACAATGGTTACACGGTAAACACCAGTAAGGTAGAGATAGCACAGTCACCACCGCCCCCCAGGTGTACAGACCCCTCACAACACATGATAATGTAAAAAGCCTGAACACTGTATCATCACACAGCCAACACAAGAACACACACACAGTATGCAAAGGGCAGAATGCCAGCAGTAGCATATGGCCTGTATGTCCACAAGTGGAGATTTGTACACATAAAGGCCCTGTGAAATGCAATGATACCCTGGTGTTGGCTCATGGTACAATGTCGGGGAAGGGTGCACGTGTAGGCCACCACCCATAAACCTACAGCCTCCACACACATGCAGCTCTGTTGGACATGTCCCAGAGACAATGTTGCTGAAGACATACTGGAATAGGAACACATGGGGATATGTGTGTCAACAGCAAAATATGGTTTAGGCAGGTGCAGGGAAAAGAGGTGAACCACAACATCTGGACAATAGGAAAGATCACCGAGAACATGTGTTCCCCCTGACTGCTGGCACAGACAATATAGCTGTAGTTCCACCTACCCCAGCACACAGCATGTTGGCTGATGTACAGTCCCCTGCCAATGCACCACAGCACCAGGAGCTTCAACAACTATGTCCTGTGCATTGGGAAACACAAGGGAAACATACATATGTCATGTTCTAGCTGTGCAACACACAATGCACATTCCTGACCCCAGTTGAGGAGGACAGCATCCCTCGCTTGGTAGCTCTGAGCTGGGTTTCGTGAAAAGAACTGGGTAGGTTTGGCATATGATGGACTTGCGAAGAGGTATGAATCTTGAGTTCCCCAGAGTTGCAATACTCTACAGAGTTGGTCCATGTGTAGAGACCATTTGTGTGGAAGCAGAACACGACTGAGTTTGTATGGCTAAGAGTTCTGATTGCCAGGGAGATGGACTGGCAGGAGATAGATCTGCTGCTGTCTGGCAAACGACCACAGTTGAAGAGCTTCATTGCAAAGGGACAGAGCCTGTTCCTCCTTGTTTGTTCACATAGACCATGGCTACCTGATTGTCTGCGTAAAGTAGTATTCCATTGGCCTGTAGAAGGGAATGGAAGACATGAAGAGCCAGGCAAATTGCTCAGAGCTCAAACAGATTTATGTGGAAATGACTCTCCTGACAATTCCAGGTGTCTTGGGTGGAGGTGTCCAGTACATGTGCAGCCCACCCCACTTTGGAGGCAGCTGTTGTTAGTGGGGTCTGAGGAGGGGTTTGCAGGAAAGGTGACCCCTCCAACAGGTTTTGTGCTGACCGCCACCAGTCCAGGGACAGGGTATGGCGGTTTGAGTTTACTATCACATCTGAGAGACAGCCTGTTGCTTGCGTCCACTGGGAAGAGAGGGCCCATTGGGCTGGTCTCATGTGGAGACAAGCGTAAGGGACCACATGCACCGTAGCTGCCATGTGACCCAGCAGCTGATGCATCTCTCGAGGCGAGAGGTGAGTTTTTTGTAGTGCTGTCCAAACACGTTGCACAATGCACGGACAGCGAGGCAGAGTCAGGTAGGTCTTTGGCAGTCTGGTATCTAGCCTTGCTCCTATGAGCTCCAGCATTTACGTGGGAGTCAGAAAGGATTCCACGAGATCTCTGACAGGGCCTAGATATTGGAGTCCACGTATTGTGTAAGAGAGAGAGGCCTGGGCATGTGTATGTGACTGTGCCTGGATGAGGCAGTCGTCCAAGTAGGGCCACAAACAAATTCCCCTGGTACTGCCAAACCGGCTACCACAGACATGCACTTTGTGAATACTCAGGGTGCTGAGGCACGGCTGAAGGGAAAGCATTTTCTGGATATTGGTTTCCATGATGGGGGGGACCAAAGGAACCTTAGCTGTGCTTGTTGGCAGAGAAGATGGGTGTACGCATCCTTGTGATCTAGAGAACAAAGGCAGTTCTGCCTGTGTAGGTCAGGAAGTACGTTTCCTAGAGAAATCATTTTGAATGTCTTTTGGAACAGGAACTTGTTCAGTTCTCTGAAATGTCAGATGTGTCTGTGACCTCCTTTTTCCGTTGGTATGAGGAAATTGGGGGGGGGGGGGACCCAGAACCCTGTTGGAGATTAGGTACCTCTTCCATTGCTCCTTGAGGTATACGATGTTTTACCTTAGGATTCAGTTGGGGGATGTTTGCAAACTGAATGTCCTTACTATTGTAGGAGGCGGCAGGCTATATGAATGACGCCTGTACCCTCTTCTATGATGGACACAGTCCAGGGTTCTGATGTTATTTGCCTCCATCTGTGGATGAGTGACCTAATCTTCCTGGGATTGTTGACGGTTGCTTTCCCTGGAGGGCCAGGAAGGACAGGTACTCCATCACGGAGTCAAAGGCCCTGTGGGGGCTGAGGCTGCTGGGTCTGCTGAGGCAGAGTAGCTCTCGGCTTTCTCTGCTTAGTAGCTTGTTGACCCATTCTAGCAGCTTGTACTGCAGGTTGTCCTTGCTGAGCATAGGACTGATAGTATCCTTTCTTTTTGGAGAGGAAGCACTTTTCTAAGGCTCCCATCTTTGCAGGATCTACAATATTTGAAAGCCTTGTCAAGGTATACTTGTCCTGCCGGTTTTAAAAACCAGTTTTCAACCACTACAGGGGGTGTTGGCCAGTTTATCCTGTACCCAGTGTTCCAGGTGAGAGGCTTGCAGCCAGCCAGGTTTCCTTGCCCCAATAGCAATGGCAGAGACTCTGCCTTTGCATGAAAACAGTCAAAAGCTGCCCTGTTCACAACTTTTGAAATGTTCTGGGCATGCTTGACAGGTGCTACATAGTAGTGACCTCTGTGATCTGCAAGATGTGGACTTACCAGTTGTAGATCTCGTGTGACCTCCGTCAGGAACATTCCCATGTACAAGATATAGAAACCTGTCCTCCCTGAGAGCATGGATGTTTGGACGACACAGCGACCAAAGGCATCTGATGTCTTACACTCCCTACCAGGAGGGTTGGTGGCATGTTGTTTGTAACGCTTAATTCTCCTCCTAGCACACTCCACCATGATGGAGTGATCAGGGAGGTGTCCTTTCTTCAAACCAGGCAACGGAGGCACACGATACATAGTAGGCACATGTGAGAATGTGGAGAGGTGGTAAGAGGAATCTTCCACATTCTCAAAAGAGGATTCCTTAAGATCTGATGTATTGGCAGGATGTCTGCCTCCTATGGAGTTTGGTGATATTGGTGAATCTCTGTCTCCCGTGGCCTGTGCTCACATTGAGTTACTAATGAAATGGAGAGGGCCTTGACTACATGTGTGTGGAGATCCAGGAAGGACATATCCTGAGGAGGGGACATTCTCCCCTTGGGAGAGGCAGGCTTGTCCTGGAGAGGTACATCGTTACCCTCTGAGCTGTCAGAGTCTCTCAGGACTCCTGGGGATAGGGTGAAAGTATAGAACTGTCTTTGCACACAGAACCATATCACCAGGGTGAATGATAGCCCACTTTGATGGGCTCCTGGGGATAGGGTGAATGTATAGAACTGTCTAGCCACACAGAACCATATCACCAGGGTGAATGATAGCCCACTTTGATGGGCTCTCAGGACTCCTTGGAATAGGGAGAATGTATAGAACTGTCTAGGCACACAGAACCATACCACCAGGGTGAGTGATAGCCCACTTTGATGGGCTCTCAGGACTCCTGGGGATAGGGAGAATGTATAGAACTGTCTAGGCACACACAACCATATCACCAGGGTGCCTGACAGTCCACTTTGATGGGCTCTGAGGACTCCTGGGGATAGGGTGAAAGTATAGAACTGTCTAGGCACACAGAACCATATCACCAGGGTGAGTGATAGCCCACTTTGATGGGTTCTCAGGACTCCTGGGGATAGGGAGAATGTATTCAACTGTTTAGGCACACAGAACCATATCACCAGGGTGAATGATAGCCCACTTTGATGGGCTCTCACGACTCCTGGGGATAGGGAGAATGTATTCAACTGTTTAGGCACACAGAACCATATCACCAGGGTGAGTGATAGCCCACTTTGATGGGCTCTCAGGACTCCTGTGGATAGGGAGAATGTATTCAACTGTTTAAGCACACAGAACCATATCACCAGGGTGAGTGATAGCCCACTTTGATGGGCTCTCACGACTCCTGGGGATAGGGAGAATGTATTCAACTGTCTAGGCACATAGAACCATATCACCAGGGTGCCTGACAGCCCACTTTGATGGGCTCTCAGGTATCCTTGGTGTAACTGTTTAGCCAGTCATTGCTATATGAAAACGCATAGCAAACCGGTTCCAACAGTACCCTAGGAACCAGTGTTGGTGTGTTCGAGACCCAAGTGTGAAAACGACAAGGAAAAATTATAATTTTGTTTTCTAATGTCAGACACATCAGTGCAATGTCTGTCTGTATCATAGATCTGTGTAAATATTGTTGGGGACACCATACCCTGTGCGGCAAAAAAATGCACGCGGCGCAGGCACAACTGCGTGCGTGTTGTGGTGCACATGCGCAGGTGGGGCATTGCGCATGCACGCGTGTTGCGTCGTACATGCATTCCTCATTGGTGACAGTGTAGAACATGGCAACCAGATCCAGGAAGCCTGCCTTCACCACCAGGGAGCTACGCTGCCTGGCACAGTTGATTGCTGTGCGCCCTGTGACGTAGAAGCCTCTCAAGAAGCTATGGAAACAGGTAGTGATCCGGTGGAGAGAACCGGTACTGCAGGAGAATGCAGGATTTTCGCTTCAGAGAGAAAAAAACACATGGCTAATCAGGAAACACAGCTCACCTCAGGGGAGGAGAGAAGCAAAGTCCCTGATTGGGCACGCCCAAGCAGGAGGCGGGCAGTGCAAGGCACGGGGAGCTTGTTAAGCACTCAGAAACAGAGATAGTTAGAAGGAGGACGAGAACAACAGGAAGAAGAAGAAGAGGAAGAGGACCAGGTTCAAGTCCAAGACTTGGAGAGAGACCCACTAAGCAGCTGTGATTCACTAAGGAAGGATTTTGACTCAGGAAGCAGGTACCTGGGAGACTCAGGGGCAGAAAGAATCTTCTGTGACCAGAAGGATTCCAGAGCACTGAGAGACCCAAGGTTACAGCCCATGCTTCTGGTGGACCAAGCAGAGCCGTGGAACAGAAGGCAGAGGGCAAAGAATTCTCATGGAGGAAGCCTCAGCACAAGGTACATGGTGGGGTTGATACAGCTAGCAAGTTTAACAGTGTGAAGCCAGACAGAGTGAAAGCTCATTTTAAAAGCCAGGACAAAGTCAGTCAATATGGTGGCAGTTGGGTTCAGCATGAAAATTGTCTAAGCAGTCCCAGCTATTCTCACAAGCCAGCTGAAACGTTTAGCAGAGAAGCTAATAGGAAGAAAACAGCTGAGTCATATTGCAGAGACATGAGCCAGGAGAAGCCTGACGGTTCTACTTTTGAAGCACTCTTTAGACACTCTCCAAGCACAGCTGAAGTTTTAACTCCGGCACTTACGTTCAGAGACAAGTGGGGGAGGGATACTTCCAGCACGCTGAATTGTTGTCCTAGTAGATACAGCATTACTAATTATCCTGATATAAGGAACTCAAACAAATATTTACCTGAAGAAGAAGCAGTTTATCAGCTTAGCCCAGGAAAGACGCAGGCTGAATTACTTCTTAAAGACTTCAGAGAATTTCTTGAGAGCAGAGCAATTCCTAGCTATAAGTTAGCACAGCCTGAAAACAGCTGTGATGTGGAAATGCCACTAGTTTGTTCTCAGCCGTCCACAGAGCAAGACCAGCCCATGGATTGCTCAACCTGTCTCATTGAGAAAGTTATTTAAGGCAAAGCTTTAATGGTTATATGAAGAAATATAACAGAAGTGACCTGAATGTTTGCATTGCTGAAAAGCTTATGAAAAGTGAATAAGTTAAAGCATAATTTGTTTGCATCTCAGGAGCACTATTGTTTTGCCAGAATTTGTTTAGTAAAGCAAAGGTCACATGCCTACTGAATGTGAACCCCAGAAGATAAAGGACATTTAGCCCAGCACTGAAAAGCCTTGTTTTTTCCTCATTCTTGTTTTGGCAATTTTATCTTCTTTTGCGTCTGTTGCATTTCAACTGCGGAGCGGGAGAAATAAACCTCATCAAAGAAATTTTCTTTGCCTGCCTTACTGCTTGAGCACATACACAACTACAACCTCAACCCTGAAGGGCATCCAAGGCCACCTCCTCCTGAAACCCCAAGGTCCAGGGAGTGGGTGCGTGGCAAAGTGGCGTAGTATTGAGGATACTGCGCAGGCGCAAGAAGTAGCCACATCAGGAGCTGCAGAAGCCAACTTCCAGAAGAGCCCAGCTGAAGAGCTGACGAGCCCAGACAAGGAAGGGGACTGCAGGAGGCTACAGGATCTGCTGTTGCTGAAGTGCATGAAAACCACCTGAGCCAGGTAAAGGGTATCTACCCCGGGTAACCAGGATACCAGGGCAAGGGTGCAGCCTAGTGGTGACTAGGGAGAAACAAAAAAAAAAAGGAGAAATTAAAGCACAGATAGACCAGTGTACTGTGATACCGCACTAGGGTCTGTATTTTTGCTTTATTCCAGGAATTCCAAGATGGCGATGGAGGCCAAGGATGTCTTCCAATGGATGGCGACACACCTGGAGTGCCAGAGAGATCTTTCGCTAGAGGCACAGGAAAGAGCCAACGCGAGTTTCCATGAACAGCAGCGACCTCTACTTACCATGATGGAGGAATGGCTAAAGGAGAGGAAGCAGGCGACTGTACCACCAGCATCTACAACAGGTTCCACTCTAACAGACTCTGTACACCCTGTTAGTTTACACACAGGAACTTTGTTTAACTTTGGTCAACTTACTAATCAGGATGATGTGGATGACTTTCTCGAGAGCTTCAAGAGAGTAGCTCGCCTTAGCGCCTGGCCTAGGGAGCACTGGGCACTAAAATTAGCAGCATCCCTTACTGGGGAAGCGATGGCCGCTTACCGCGCCATGCCTGCTGCACTGGCCGGAAGCTATGATGAGTTAAAGAAAGTGAAAAGAGAGAGATTAGGGCTCACTCCTTTAGTTTACCACACGCATTTGAGAAGTGTAAAACTGAGGCCGCGTGAGATCCCTAAGTCCTTGTGTCACAGGATTCGTAGCCTGGTTGACAAGTGGTTAACTCCAGAAGGAGGTCTGTGGAGTCAATACTTGATGACTTGGTACTAGAGCAATACATGAACGCTCTACCCCAGGGAATCCGCACCTTCCTGATCTTGCAAAACTCTCCAAGAAGCTGTTGCACTCTCTGAAAGATACATAGAGGCAGAGCTAACTGCCCAGAGAGCTGGCACTACTTCCCAGGAGACAGGCAGTCGCGGATCAGAAAGGAACCGGAGGGTGCAGGAGGATCCTATAAAAATATGCATGCCATTGTGGAAGAATTCTAAGAGTAAGCCAAGGTGTTACAAATGTGGGCAAGAGGGACATTTGCAAAAACATTGTTTTGTTAAAACTGCCTTGATAGCGGATAGTTCTAGGAAAGACAGACAAGGATTTCTTCTTTCTGTTGAAGTACAGGGAATTACCACTCAAGCTTTGCTAGATTCAGGAGCTGAGTTGAGCATGCTCTCTGAAGAGTTGTGGCAGAGAATAGAAGCCATGCAGGGCAAAGAAGTAATTCAGCCTGTGAGTTCAGTTAAAATAAGATGTGTTCACGGAGGAACTTCCACCTATCCGGGTTATAAATTACACATAGCAGGGTTAGGTGCACGCAGGACTATCCCCTTAGCAGTTGTCCCAGGACTTCCCCATGCAGTAATTCTAGGCAGGGATTGGCCGCAGTTCTTTAGAGAGATGGAACGAGAGTTGCAGGTGAAAGGCGCAATGGTCTCCACAAGAGCCCAGTCCTCAGCCTTAGAAAGCAAAGAAGACACTCCAGAGGATCTCAGAGAAGTTCTCCCCTCTGATGAAGCATTGATAAACACTCCGGACACTAAGGTCAGAAAGGCAAAATCTGAGAAGCGTAAGGAGAAACAGTCTCTCTCTAAAAACAAGTCTGAAGTACAGGCAGGGCAAGAGCTGCCATGGGTACCAGAGGAGCTAATGAACAAGTTTCCCACGTTCCCAAACGAGCAGCAAGCGGACCCCGCTCTCACACAGGCATTCAAATGGGCTCAGACTACTAGGGATACCTTACCCAGGTTTCTCCTGACCGCGGGAATACTTTATAGGGAAAGTAAAGATCCTTTCACCGGGGATAGCAGAAAACAGTTGGTGATGCCAACCACCTTTAAAAATATAGTGCTACGGTTGGCACACGACCATCCCGTTGGAGGGCATAAGGGCATTCAGGGAACCCTCGATCAAATCTTATCCCGATTCTATTGGCCGGGTATCTTTAAAGAGACGGCCAAGTTTTGTGAGGCTTGCCCCACATGCCAAAGAGTTTCAGCCGCCCATCCCAGGGATGTCCCCATGGTACCATCACCTGTGATTAGGGATCCCATCCAGAGGATAGGCGTAGACATTGTCGGACCTCTGATCAAAACCCCTCGAGGTTTCCGCTATATCTTAGTGGTGGTAGACCACGCTACAAGGTTCCCGTGGGCCATGCCACTACGCACTATATCCGCCAGAGTAATAGCAAACGAACTCATTAAGCTATTCTGTGAAGTGGGTTTCCCCAAGGAAGTTCTCACCGACAGGGGGAGCAGCTTCATGTCGAAATACTTAGGACAAGTGTGGGATGCCTTTGGCATTCACCACATTAAGACGGCAGCATATCATCCCCAAACGAATGGTTTAGTCGAGAGACAAAACCAGACTCTTAAAAGAATGTTACGTAGGAGTTTGGAGGGGGAAATGGACAAATGGGATACAATGCTTCCCTTTGTTCTGTATGCGTGCAGAGAGAGAAAACAGGCCTCATTAGGAACAGCACCGTATGAACTCCTGTACGGCAGGTCTCCCCGCGGCATTCTCGATATCTTAAGAGAACAATGGGTAGAGCCAGATCCCAGGGAAATAGAGGTGCCCGAGTTCCTAAAAGATTTAAAGAAGCGGCTACGCCGGACCTCACAAGTAGCAGTGGACAATCTGAAGCGTAGTCAGGTCAAACAAAAATCCTATTATGATAGGAATACAAAGCAGTGTCAACTAACGATAGGAGAGAAAGTTATTGTAATGGTGGCCGGGACAGAACCTAAATTTGAGAGCCATTGGAAAGGCCCTTGTCGGGTAATACAACCTGTAGGACCTGTATCTTACTTGGTTGAGAATAGGAAAGGTCGCAGGCAAGTTTACCATATTAACGTGTTAAAGCAATGGCATGACAGAGTAGCTTTAGCCCAAATAGCCACAATAGCCTCTCCAAGACAACAGCCTCAACAGAAGCTCACCAGCACAGAGCCCATAGATTGTATCATGTGCTGTGCCGTCAAGACTAAGCCAGCCCATGATATCTTAAGGGGGGGGATCTGTGACGTAGAAGCCTCTCAAGAAGCTATGGAAACAGGTAGTGATCCAGTGGAGAGAACCGGTACTGCAGGAGAATGCAGGATTTTCTCTTCAGAGAGAAAAAAACACATGGCTAATCAGGAAACACAGCTCACCTCAGGGGAGGAGAGAAGCAAAGTCCCTGATTGGGCACGCCCAAGCAGGAGGCGGGCAGTGCAAGGCACGGGGAGCTTGTTAAGCACTCAGAAACAGAGAGAGTTAGAAGGAGGATGAGAACAACAGGAAGAAGAAGAGGAAGAGGACCAGGTTCAAGTCCAAGACTTGGAGAGAGACCCACTAAGCAGCTGTGATTCACTAAGGAAGGATTTTGACTCAGGAAGCAGGTACCTGGGAGACTCAGGGGCAGAAAGAATCTTCTGTGACCAGAAGGATTCCAGAGCACTGAGAGACCCAAGGTTACAGCCCAGGCTTCTGGAGGACCAAGCAGAGCTGTGGAACAGAAGGCAGAGGGGCAAAGAATTCTCATGGAGGAAGCCTCAGCACAAGGTACATGGTGGGGTTGATACAGCTAGCAAGTTTAACAGTGTGAAGCCAGACAGAGTGAAAGCTCATTTTAAAAGCCAGGACAAAGTCAGTCAATATGGTGGCAGTTGGGTTCAGCATGAAAACTGTCTAAGCAGCCCCAGCTATTCTCACAAGCCAGCTGAAACGTTTAGCAGAGAAGCTAATAGGAAGAAAACAGCTGAGTCATATTGCAGAGACGTGAGCCAGGAGAAGCCTGACGGTTCTACTTTTGAAGCACTCTTTAGACACTCTCCAAGCACAGCTGAAGTTTTAACTCTGGCACTTACGTTCAGAGACAAGTGGGGGAGGGATACTTCCAGCACGCTGAATTGTTGTCCTAGTAGATACAGCATTACTAATTATCCTGAGATAAGGAACTCAAACAAATATTTACCTGAAGAAGAAGCAGTTTATCAGCTTAGCCCAGGAAAGACGCAGGCTGAATTACTTCTTAAAGACTTCAGAGAATTTCTTGAGAGCAGAGCAATTCCTAGCTATAAGTTAGCACAGCCTGAAAACAGCTGTGAAGTGGAAATGCCACTAGTTTGTTCTCAGCCGTCCACAGAGCAAGACCAGCCCATGGATTGCTCAACCTGTCTCATTGAGAAAGTTATTTAAGGCAAAGCTTTAATGGTTATATGAAGAAATATAACAGAAGTGACCTGAATGTTTGCATTGCTGAAAAGCTTATGAAAAGTGAATAAGTTAAAGCATAATTTGTTTGCATCTCAGGAGCACTGTTGTTTTGCCAGAATTTGTTTAGTAAAGCAAAGGTCACATGCCCACTGAATGTGAACCCCAGAAGATAAAGGACATTTAGCCCAGCACTGAAAAGCCTTGTTTTTCCTCATTCTTGTTTTGTCAATTTTATCTTCTTTTGCGTCTGTTGCATTTCAACTGCGGAGCGGGAGAAATAAACCTCATCAAAGAAATTTTCTTTGCCTGCCTTACTGCTTGAGCACATATACAACTACAACCTCAACCCTGAAGGGCATCCAAGGCCACCTCCTCCTGAAACCCCAAGGTCCAGGGAGTGGGTGCGTGGCAGCCCGCACAAACGTTTTCCAGGTTCATGAAGGCTTCAGGACCAGATCAGGGTCCGGAGGACGTGGGATCGGCTGACCCGGCGCTATAGCCGTCTGGCTGATTACCACGTGAGGTAAGTGTATGGGGACAGCTCAGTAGATCCACATAGATATATCCAGTGTTGATTGTAGCTGTGCATGCTGATGTGTGTAGGTAGTCTATCTCAGTGATGTGTATCAGGTAAATCCACATGCCATATTGTCTATATATCACATCTGAGTGGCTTGCCCTGTACCCAGGGGGCTAAGGACCTGTTCACAGAGTTCCTGATGCCATCCTGGTGTCATGGCAGCTGCTGCTGGTGATATGCTACAACACACCGTAACATAGGTAGCCCATAGATCAGACTAAAGAGGGTTTCTAAACATCCTGATGGTATGATGGGGTCTGCATTTGCAGGGTAAAACTTCTGCCCCACCCCCAGAGGCTGTGAAACGTGCCCAAAATGGTATGTTAGTCCCAATGGTAATATGCGTGTGTGTGGCCCAGCAGTCCAAAACATCTGCCCTACTCCCACTTGGCCAGAAAGTCCAAAAAGCTGGGTCCACAGCACCACTGCTGGTATGGAATATGCTGCTGTTGCTGTTTTCCAATCCACCCTACCCCCAGGAGTCCTGAAAGCCCATCAAAGTGGGCTATCACTCATCCTGGTGATATGGTTCTGTGTGCCTAAACAGTTGAATACATTCTCCCTAACCCCAGGAGTCCTGAGAGCCCATCAAAGTGGGCTATCACTCACCCTGGTGATATGGTTCTGTGTGCCTAGACAGTTCTATACATTCACCCTATCCCCAGGAGTCCTGAGAGCCCATCAAAGTGGGCTGTCAGGCACCTTGGTGATATGGTTGTGTGTGCCTAGACAGTTCTATACATTCTCCCTATCCCCAGGAGTCCTGAGAGCCCATCAAAGTGGGCTATCACTCACCCTGGTGATATGGTTCTGTGTGCCTAAACAGTTGAATACATTCTCCCTATCACCAGGAGTCATGAGAGCCCATCAAAGTGGGCTATCACTCACCCTGGTGATATGGTTCTTTGTGCCTAAACAGTTGAATACATTCTCACTATTCCCAGGAGTCCTGAGAGCCCATCAAAGTGGGCTATCACTCATCCTGGTGATATGGTTCTGTGTGCCTAAACAGTTGAATACATTCTCCCTATCCCCAGGAGTCGTGAGAGCCCATCAAAGTGGGCTATCACTCACCCTGGTGATATGGTTCTGTGTGCCTAAACAGTTGAATACATTCTCCCTATCCACAGGAGTCCTGAGAGCCCATCAAAGTGGGCTATCACTCACCCTGGTGATATGGTTCTGTGTGCCTAGACAGTTCTATACATTCACCCTATCCGCAGGAGTCCTGAGAGCCCATCAAAGTGGGCTGTCAGGCACCCTGGTGATATGGTTGTGTGTGCCTAGACAGTTCTATACATTCTCCCTATTCCCAGCAGTCCTGAGAGCCCATCAAAGTGGGCTATCACTCACCCTGGTGATATGGCTCTGTGTGCCTAAACAGTTGAATATATTCTCCCTATCCCCAGGAGTCGTGAGAGCCCATCAAAGTGGGCTATCACTCACCCTGGCGATATGGTTCTGTGTGCCTAAACAGTTGAATACATTCTCCCTATCCCCAGGAGTCCTGAGAGCCCATCAAAGTGGGCTATCACTCACCCTGGTGATATGGTTCTGTGTGCCTAAACAGTTCTATACATTCTCCCTATCCCCAGGAGTCATGAGAGCCCATCAAAGTGGGCTATCACTCCCCCTGGCGATATGGTTCTGTGTGCCTAAACAGTTGAATACATTCTCCCTATCCCCAGGAGTCCTGAGAGCCCATCAAAGTGGGCTATCACTCACCCTGGTGATATGGTTCTGTGTTCCTAGACAGTTCTATACATTCACCCTATCACCAGGAGTCCTGAGAGCCCACCAAATTGGGCTGTCAGGCACCCTGGTAATATGGTTGTGTGTGCCTAGACAGTTCTATACATTCTCCCTAACCCCAGGAGTCCTGAGAGCCCATCAAAATGGGCTATCACTCACCCTGGTGATATGGTTCTGTGTGCCTAAACAGTTGAATACATTCTCCCTATCCCCAGGAGTCCTGAGAGCCCATCAAAGTGGGCTATCACTCAACCTGGTGATATGGTTGTGTGTGCCTAGACAGTTCTATACATTCTCCCTATTCCAAGGAGTCCTGAGAGCCCATCAAAGTGGGCTATCACTCACCCTGGTGATATGGTTCTGTGTGCCTAAACAGTTGAATACATTCTCCCTATCCCCAGGAGTCCTGAGAGCCCATCAAAGTGGGCTATCACTCACCCTAGTGATATGGTTCTGTGTGCCTAAACAGCTGAATACATTCTCCCTATCCCCAAGAGTCCTGAGAGCCCATCAAAGTGGGCTATCACTCACCCTGGTGATATGGTTCTGTGTGCCTAGACAGTTCTATACATTCACCCTATCCCCAGGAGTCCTGAGAGCCCATCAAAGTGGGCTGTCAGGCACCCTGGTGATGTGGTTGTGTGTGCCTAGACAGTTCTATACATTCTCCCTATTCCCAGGAGTCCTGAGAGCCCATCAAAGTGGCCTATCACTCACCCTGGTGATATGGTTCTGTGTGCCTAGACAGTTCTATACATTCACCCTATCCGCAGGAGTCCTGAGAGCCCATCAAAGTGGGCTGTCAGGTACCCTGGTGATATGGTTGTGTGTGCCTAGACAGTTCTATACATTCTCCCTATTCCCAGGAGTCCTGAGAGCCCATCAAAGTGGGCTATCACTCACCCTGGTGATATGCTTCGGTGTGCAAAGACAGTTCTATACATTCACCCTATCCCCAGGAGTCTTGAGAGCCCACAAAGTGGGCTGTCAGGCACCCTGGTGATATGGTTGTGTGTGCCTAGACAGTTCTATACATTCACCCTATCCCCAGGAGTCCTGAGAGCCCATCAAAGTGGGCTATCATTCACCCTGGTGATATGGTTCTGTGTGCCTAAACAGTTGAATACATTCTCCCTATCCCCAGGCATCCTGAGAGCCCATCAAAGTGGGCTATCACTCTCCCTGGTGATATGGTTCTGTGTGCCTAAACAGTTGAATACATTCTCCCTATCCCCAGGAGTCCTGAGAGCCCACAAAGTGGGCTGTCAGGCACCCTGGTGATATGGTTCTGTGTGCCTAGACAGTTCTGTACATTCTCCCTATCCCCAGGAGTCCTGAGAGCCCATCAAAGTGGGCTATCACTCACCCTGGTGATATGGTTCTGTATGCCTAAACAGTTGAATACATTCTCCCTATCCCCAGGAGTCCCGAGAGCCCACAAAGTGGGCTGTCAGGCACCCTGGTTATATGGTTCTGTGTGCCTAGACAGTTTTATACATTCTCCCTATCCCCAGGAGTCCTGAGAGCCCATCAAAGTGGGCTATCACTCACCCTGGTGATATGGTTCTGTGTGCCTAAACAGTTGAATACATTCTCCCTATCCCCAGGAGTCCTGAGAGCCCACAAAGTGGGCTGTCAGGCACCCTGGTTATATGGTTCTGTGTGCCTAGACAGTTGAATACATTCTCCCTATTCCCAGGAGTCGTGAGAGGCCATCAAAGTGGGCTATCACTCACCCTGGTGATATGGTTGTGTGTGACTAGATTCTCCCTATCCCCAGGAGCCCTGAGAGCCCATCAACGTGGGCTGTCACTCACCCTGGTGATATGGGGTTTTGTGTGCCTATGGGGTATGTTCATAAATCCATCATAATGTGCATCCAGCAATGAT
Source organism: Ichthyophis bannanicus (assembly GCA_033557465.1). Taxonomy (NCBI): domain Eukaryota; kingdom Metazoa; phylum Chordata; class Amphibia; order Gymnophiona; family Ichthyophiidae; genus Ichthyophis; species Ichthyophis bannanicus. The sequence goes on from JAWIIG010000244.1 coordinate 25,100, forward strand.
GTGCAGGATGCCATGGGTGGGTGGGGGTGGAGGGGGCCTTCTGGCCTAAACGTTGGACTCACGCAATAGGTTATGTACCGCACATTATGACACGATGGAGGTAGGTGTAGCACATTACTGTGTGTGAATCCTAGGGATGTGTGCTGGCATACAGACCTAGTGAAGGTAGGTGTAGCACATTGGTTGACAAATTGCCTGATGGTACAGGGGTCATGGGTTCAATGCAACATTGCGGCTTTTGCGTATGACTGCCTGAGACATTACCCTTTAATATCAGCAGTGCTTTGTGAGGCATTTGGATTTTTGTATTTAATTCTGCTGCCAGCAAACACACCCTCCCATTGGCATAACCTAAGGTGCCACATCATGCACCCTATGGGGCACTCTTGAGGACACATAATAAGGTGCACTGTCCAACACGGCACCTTATAATGTTCCCTTTGGGGAACATAGGGTGCTTTGGAGGCACCTTCAGGCTACAGCACTGAGGGTGCTGGTGGTGGCAGCACCAATTAAAATTATAACAATTCCTCAGACAGCCCTATCACATAACCCCACTGTGGGATCAAACCCATGACCTCTGGCTCCACAGGCAATGCAGTCACCCGTGGGCTACATCTCCTTAGCTGCTAACAAACTCCTGGCTGGCTACAGTTGGACTGCAGCCCACCACACGAACTGTCTGCTGTGGTTGGCAGGATAGGGTTAAACCACACATACCCAAGATGCACTGCACATGCAAATCAACAGTCTACAGATAAACACAGGATGGGGTATGCACCCCCACACCACCTCAGCCTGGTAGGGAGTACTGAGCATGTGTGTTACTGGCACAGATAGGTAGTGACCGTCACATTGTGTGGGTCCTGTGCTCACCCTGAGGGTGAGGTGGGCCACCCAGCACCATGTCCACAGCACATGGCTTAGCTGAGATAGGCTATGGTGCGAGTCCTCATCAGTGCCAGTGTGTGATGGGTTGGTCTTGCAGCTACACTGCCAAATACACCTGTGTCCATCTTTGATTTCTCAGTCAAGTTTAGCTCTTGAGCACTTTGAGGCACCCAGAATAGTGCATATCTTGTGTGGGTGCCATGGCCACATGATTTATGTGACCCGGGGGGCGGGGTGGCCAGGCCGGGCTGGCTCTTTGGACCTATAGGTGGATTCTGTAGTACCACCCAAACTGCTCTCTGGATCTCCCACCAATAGATCCACATTCTACATCATTGCAATGGTGCTGGTAGAGAAGACCATCAACCTCAGTTCAGCTGGGGGGACAGACAACATACAGGGCAGTCCATGCATTTCTGTACACATCCATACGGTGATAGCAGATCGACAGGAGGCCTGGAAATGTTCAGCTGCCCACCACCACTATCTGATATTCTCCAGCAGCGAGCACAGTGAATCTGCAGCCGCTGCACCCTGCAAGGTGTTCCATCCTCACACATACTAACTGCAAACAGTCTGCTAGCTAGTCCATAGTGCATATTACTGGAAGAGATGTGTGCATCCAAAACCGGGATGTCAGCACACCCACCAAGCAGATAGGTTAGTGATTGGGCCCCATAAAAGGCAGCCCATAGATATTACTTAAAAGAGATGCTAGTAGCACTAGGAGGGACCGAGCCATGCCATGGTGACTGCTCATTCAGGGTGAGATTGACCTCCCAGCAGGACATGCAGGGGCCACCCTGTCCATGCAAGAGATGGCCGGCCACTACAATGTCCTAGCCATTGCCCTATGCCCTGTGCTCATGCATCCTGCCCAGGCCACCCTGTCCGATCTATACCCACAGTACCTTGCTCCTCATTATGCACATTGCCAAGCTAACACTGGACACAGTGCAAACAGTGTGGGCTGAGTAAGGTGTTGCAACCACCATGCACTGGATGGACAGACACACACTCCCACACCTATGCCAGCATTGTGCTACTATAGAGAGCTTTTTCAGTCCAGGCCACCTCACCAGTCCTGCACACAGCGCAGGCATGGCTATGGTATGCAATACTGTTGTGGTCACTCCCCAGGGTGGTGAACACTGTCAGAAGCCAGACCTGAAACACACTCCACAGACATCAGAGATATTGGTATGATACAGCTCAATGAGCATATTGTGCTTAACTTAGGAATTGCTATCTGCCAGTAATCATAGCAACCTTTTGATATATGTGTACCATATTCCCAGGTTTATGGTGGCATTGGTAAGGTATGCACGTACTAGTATTGTGAGATGTACGCAAGGCCCAATATCCTGCCTCTCCGTGGGCTTTCCATAATGGAGCCTGTGGGTGTGGTTCTTTCTGCTCCTGTTGGCCGCTGCTCTAGGGCAGAGGTCTACAACTCCAGTGCTGGTGGCCCAAACACTGTTCATGTTTTCCTGCTCTCCCTAATGAATATGCATGAATACATCTGCATACCATGGAGGCGGCGCATGGAAATGTAGCACACACATCTTTATTAGATACAGCATATACGTGAATGATTTGTGGCCCTCCAGGACTGCATTTGGGGGACTGTGCTCTAGGTAATGCACATGTTTCTGGTGTCTGTGCTCTGTAGGGTAAAATGTAGATGTTTTGGACATGTTTACGTTATATGCACTAAAGGCTCTGTGTGTATTATCACATTTTTGTGGTGGTTAAAATGTGGGGACTGGGATGGCCGGAGCCCCAGCTGGGACTTGAACCTGTGACCTTCTGCTCCTGAAGGTACTGGCTGTGTGTGCTGCACCACCGTCTTGGCACTGAAACAGTGCATTCCCTGAGGAGTCCATGGCTGCTCGTCAGACAGGGCCTGTCTATTGCAGTGCACGGCACCCACCGTGAAGAGGGCTAGGCCATGGTGTGCTGTGGGCAGCAGACACTGCCCCCCTCCACCACCGGTGGTACCCCCTCCCTCCGCCACCATGCTGACATGGCCTTATATTGGAGACAGCATCAAACCTGAATGGTTTGTGGCCCTCCAGGGGCTTGCATTTGGGGGAATGTGCTCTAGGTTATGTCCATGTTTCTGGTGTCTGTGCTCTGTAGGGTAAAATATAGGCGTTTGAACCACGCTTATGTTCTCTGCAATAAAGGTTTGTCTGTACTTTCACTGTTTAGTAGTGATTAAAATATGGGGACTGGCAGGAGCCCCAGCTGGGACTTGAACTGGTAACCTTCTGCTTCTGAACACACTGGTTGTACTGGCTGTGTTCACTGCACCACACTGTGGCCACAGAAACAGTGCAGTCCCTGGAGGTAGGAAACCTGGCCAATGGGGTCGGAAACCCTGCTCTGGACAATTTCACTGTGGGCTCATTCACCTTGTATGGGGAAGGAGCGTAGAACCTTCCAAAATTCTTTTCTTTTTTTTGGAGGTTTTTTGGGAGTGTTTTTTTATGTTGCCCATTAATATCACTATTGGCCAGCTTGGTTATGTTTTTTTTCCATTTGTTTGAGGTCATTTTCACTGTTTCTTTGCCCTTTTGTTCCGTGCACATGTATCACACTTATCACTTTTTGTAGGCTTCCCTGGTTTTACATTGCAGACGGAAATGGTTTCTTTTCCCTTTAAATCGGCTGTAATGCGAGGGTTTCTCTGGCGATATTTTTTTGCCTCGGATTTCACAGCGTTAGTGTGCGGGGAGCCTCTCCCCTCCCACTCTCCACCCATTGATCCCTTCTCTCCACCCCTGGGGAGCCTTCCTCAGCCCTCCGGGAGCCTTTGCCCGCCTTCATCGCTCGTTTTCGCCGCAGCGCTCATTATCGCGCGATAACATAGCTGTGCACTGCAGGATGCGACATTATCGCGCGATAAGGTACCTTATCACGCGATAACGTCACGGAGCGCACTTTAAGACGGTTTAGTAAACATACCCCATAGTGTATCTGCATTTTCAGAAAGCCTTTATGTCCTTCGTGAGACTCTAAAGTTAGGGGATAGGAGACAGTGTACTATTGTGAATCAAAAATGGGTTAAAAGATAGAAAGCAGAAAGTAGGGCTAAATGGCCAATTTTCTCAATGGAGAAAAGTGAATAGGTAGAGTATACCCCAGGGATCTGTGCTGGGCCCGCTGCTTCTTGACATATTCATAAATGACCTGGAAATGGGAATAACAAATGAGGTGATCAAAGTTGCAGATGACACACAATTATTCAAAGTTGTTAAAAAACACAAGAAGAACTGTGAAAAATTGCAAGAAAGACTTTGATAAATTGGAAGACTGGATTTTCAAATGGCAGATGAAAATGAATGTGGACAAATGCAAAGTTTATGCATCTAGGAAAGAGCAACCAAAACTATGCAAACACAATGCAAGGTTCTACATTAGGAACCACATTAAAACCCTCCACCCAGTGTGCAGCAGTCGCCAAGAAAGCAAATATAATGCTAAGAAGCATAAGGAAAGGAATGGAGAATAAAACAAAGGATATTATGATGCCTTTGTATCGTTCCATGGTGTGATCGCACCTTGAATACTGTGTGCAATTTTGGCCACCTTGTTCTAAAAAGGATATGTTAATTGTTACTTTTAAAAGTTCTCTGTAAATTGAAGTTCTTTGTAAACCACCTTGATTTTATGATAAGGCGGTATAGAAAAATTGTTAAATAAATAAATAAAATGTAGCGGAATTAGAAAAGGTACAGAGAAGGGCCACCAAAATGGTAAAGAGGATGGAAGGATACCATTATAAGGAAATGCTTAAAAGGTTAGGGCTCTTCAAACTTGGAAAAGAGACGACTGAGGAGAGATACGTCAAACAAGTTCTCTGTAAATAAGTTCTACTAACCATCTATATAATCAATATCCTACTTATGTTACTTATAGATATATTATAATGTGTTGGTTTTCTCATAAGTAATGTTATTGTTATACTGTAAACTGCTTTGATTTCTTGAAAAGCTGGTGTAGAAACCCCATAAATAAATGATAGAAGTGTATAAAATAATGAATGGAGTGGAACGAGCAAACATACATCAGTTGTTCACTGCAGATCTGCAAACTGTGTAAATGCTGCTCTGCGGGATATTCAGCAGCCCTAACATGGTCAGTGCCGCTGAATATCCGCAAATGCCGCCGCTACAACACAACTCAATGCTAACCAGGCTCAGTATTGCCACTGCCCAGTTAGGTTTGTGGCAATCCAGGTAACCTGGATATTCAATGCCAGAGCCCGGATATGGCCCTGGAATTGAATATCCGGTTTAACGTTCAGCATTGGTGGCTAGCCACTGTAGGAGTTCTAGCCACCGGTACAGAATATTGGGCCCTACATATTCAGAATCCATCCCACCCCCTCACCAGCCTGATGAACCTCAATGAGATGAATGTTTTATTACTGATTCTTGGTGAAAGCCCTCCTCTGAAGAGACAACCGAAGAAGGAGCTAATTGTTGAATGGCAGCTCTACTTACACCCTTGATTAATGCAAAAGCAGGAAGTGTTTTGTTTCATGATCGCTGCTGAAAGCCCTCTCTGAATGAAGGAGAGAGTTAGACATTGATTGGCAACTTTGGATTTTTAAAATTATAGTAAAAACTGTCCTCTGATGATATAATAGAAAAAGGCATCAATTATAGACTGATTACTAAGAAACAGAGGGGCTTGTATATAAAGCCGCGGTAGCGGTTTCCGATCTTTATCGGAGCTGCGGCCTCATTGATTTCAATGGGGCCGCGGCTCCGATAACGATCGTAAACCGCTACCGCGGCTTTGTAAACAAGCCCCAGAGTTTTAAATTTGGAATTCGACACGTATGTCGTTAATGACTTTTGTTGAAAGTCTTCCCGTAACGTAATGTCAAGAGAATTAACTGAATGAGAGTTTGAGCTAGGTCTTCAATGTATATAGTTGGGTGCAATGTTGCACTCATGATAGTTTCTGAAACCTCTCTTGCTGTGAAGCAAAGCAGTAGGAACTGTCACTATTTTGGTTACTCCCATATTATATACTTTTGTTTAAATTGGTACAAACTGTTGGACAACTAAGGGGTATGTTTGCTAAACTGCGGTAATCGT
>JAWIIG010000245.1:0-31069 GCA_033557465.1 Ichthyophis bannanicus
CAGGGACCCACCACGTGTCCCCCGGTAATAAGGTCAATGTGTCGTTTTCAACCTACAGTTGGAGGACCTTCGAACGAATGCTCAGCGCGCTGAGGGCCCGGTTACCCCCTCTTCCTTTGCCAGGGTTCAGCGCAGAGAGGATGGCAACCGAGAATGGTGAAGTACCGCTACATTGACATTGTATGGAACAGAGTTGTGTAACGCACAGGTCCACAGTGACAGGTGAATAGGATGTTGTCCCCCAGGGGATGGACCATGTGTTTCTCCTCTCCCACAGCTGATGCACCTGCACCCAACGTGGACGGGGGGCCGGAGTAGCCCCCAGACCTTGCGGCCCGGGAGGGAGACCAGGATCAGCACTATATGAGTATGGCGGACCAAAGCCGGGAGCCGAGGATGGGAAATGTAGCTCAGCATCCCCAACGCCATGAAATTAGGGGGAGAAGGTGTTTGATGATGGGGGCCAGATGGGATGTAAGGTGGGGGATGCTAGGGAAATGGAGACTGATGGGTGTGGAGCCTGGGGAGCAGGATGAGGTAGGTTGGGATTTGATTGTAAGGGAAGCGGAATGTGGGGAGGTTGGCGGGCGGGAGAGTGAGGGGAGAGGCAAGTTGGTGCTTGCTCGGTTTTGTTGTGCTGTTTGTGGGCCGAAGTCTTGCGTTGGGGCTTGCTCGTGGAGTTCTCAGCCGTGGGCGTGTCTTTTGGGTCGAGATTGCCTTTCCCCCATGGCACTCTCCTCCACCGTCAACTGTTTGCCCCCATCCCCCCTGCCCCATGATCAGGGCGCGGCAGGCCCTCTGGACGTGTGCCTGCCACACATGCCAGCAGGCAGGTCCTTCTGTCCATGCAGCCACACAGACGACGGGGTAGAATTTGTGTCTGTGCGGCTGTCATGTGCGGCCTGCGCCTGGCTTGCAGCTGATGCGTTCGCCAAGTCACAAGCCCAGAGGCAGGTTCGCCCTAATCCAGGGCCAGTTGCTTGCAACCCTTTCCATGGTGATCTGACCGGCTTCGGGAGCGGGATGACCCGCCGCCTGGCCATTTCCGCCGACGGTCAGCCACCATCCAAGCACATGGTGGGGCCCCCAGGTGTGTGAAAATGTGTGTGGTCAACATGGCACAAACCGCACCCTGTGGCCGCACCGACCTGCCATTGAATGTCCACCCCATTGGCCACAGGGATGGCGAGCTGGACAATGCCCCCAATTATGCCATTTGAGAGTAGGGCGCATTTGCGTTGTTTGAGCCATGCCTGCTTGCCATACAACTGACAGCATGGGCCCATGTCAGCGGCCACGAGTGTCACTGGGTCCTGTGTGTCAACTCCGTACATAATGTAGATGATGTCTTTAAAAAAGAGTTATAAATGTTGGTGTGAAAACATACTGGTACCATGTTAGCGTCAGATGGTGCCCCTCATTGCCTGAATGACAGTGCGTCGCTGGTCGAGTGTGGCATGACGGATCTCGCGTGGCCAACGTGGGCAACACTGGCCCAGCACGCCAAGGTCGTATACAGTGACGTTCGAACAGGTAAGAGTAGTGTGGCACTTGCCGTGGGCACCCCCGCACAGACATCGTCACAGCTACGTTGCTGTGTGAGGTATAGCGCCCCACCAAGAGGGCAACGTGGGGAGCTGGACGGTGCCTGACTGACGTGCAACAGCATGTTGCTGCCCTTGCCGTAATGAGTGCGTTGGGTTGCTAGACAGCCACAGAGATGACAATGTGCGACATAATGGTGGGGGGAAGTGGATGGCCTGTTGTATCCTACTCACAGCACGATGCATACCACTATTGGTGCGCCTGTGGTGGCAAGGGAAGGGCGCCTGAGGTGTGGCTATGTACCGGGTTGGGAGGTAGGACCGGCCTGGGACAACACAGATGGGTGCACCCAGGGCCCGGCCCGTCCATTGCGCAGGAATGTGTTTTTGCACAGGGCACGCGCCGCCCCCAGCGTTTCGGGGGCCTCCGCCGCAAAGAAGAACATTCTTCCCTTTCGTAATTGAGTAGAAATTAATAATATAAAAACGTGGGCCCGCTTGACTGCCTAACGACGGGGCCGGCTGGGTCGACTGGGTATTTGTTTTTTTTTAGTTGTCGTGCCCGCACGCGGCTCTCCCTCTGCCCGTCGGGACTCTCCCGCGCGTGGACTCAGCACCCTCTTCTCTTGCCGGCTTGCAGATACGCGAAGACGGAGAGAGTCTCCCTTTGCGTCTCGTTAAGGCCCCGGCAGGGACGCCCGATGGAAGATTTTCCCATCAGACACCTGCGCCCCGCCATTAACAGGGAGACGCGAGGGTGAGCTCGTACTATCCCTTCGCGTATCTTCAAGCCGTCCCGCGAGAGAAGGGGAGCACCTGAGCCGCCGCCGGGAGAGTCGCCACCGGGCAGAGGGAGCCCCGCAGCGGACACTCCATTGCGCCGCCACCGTGGCAGATGGCAAGCGTATATTTGGTTTTTAAATATTGCCGATCAGCCGAATGGCGCGGTTGGTGAGGCCGTTAGGACTTGTGCGCAAAAGCGGCGCTAGGGATGGAGAGAGGGGGGTTTGCAGACTGAGTTAGAAATGGCGCGAGAGGAGGGAGGGAGGGAGCGGAAGGTTAGGACTGGCAATGATGGAGGGAGGAGAGCCGGCGCGCGGAGGGGGGGTTAAGACAGGCAATGGGCTGGAGGGTGGTTAAGACTGTGCAGTTTGGGGCTGGATTGGCGGGGTAGGACTGGTAATAGGGGTTTTATAGAGGGGGGGCTTTATCAACCTGAAAATTGGGCGTGAATGCCAGGGGTTCAAGACTGGGAGCGTGGGATTGACGGGGGGGCTAGGACTGCGTATGGGTTGCGGCGGGGCCGTTTGCCTAGAGACTGGAAGATTGGGCTGTTTTTAATGGTATACAGCTAGTGATAGGACCATTGGTTAATGTTCCGGGCCTGAGTGTGAGAGGCGAGCTATGCCTTGAACCATGGCAGCGCTTGATGGGTTGGGGGGCTAGGAAATGAACTAGAAACTAGATGGCTGCATGGGGGGGGGCGCTAGGCTAGGATTGAAACACATGAGCACTGTTCAGGCGCCAACCAGTAGTCATGGCGTTCAGACCCACAATGGACTTCCTTTTTATAGGGCCGTGTCCTGACCCCGCATTATATCTTTTACATACGCAGGACTACCTACCAGCGGACAGCCTCCTCACGCGTGATATAATAACCCGTAATGCAGCGTCATAGGGTGCGCCATGTGTCACCTTATCTGGCTCCCTTTATGTTCCCTTAATGGACTGCTCTATGCGGGGACTATTTTGATGTGCCCTCTGTGGACACTCCACTTTATTAGTGGTCCCCCCCTGGGGCGCTGGCCTAGGTTTGTGCGTTATGGAGTTGGCCTTTCTGCAGCCAACTTTGTGCGCACCACTAGTGGTGGGGTGTGTTTTGCACACTAGACAACCTTGCAGACACATACATGCAAAGATAATATATTTTTTTTTTAGGGGCCCCCTCCACTCACTATCTCGATGTGTTGGGTGTTGTGTTATGCTTGCACCCCTCCAAACACGCGAAACAGAGATGATAATGCCCGCTTCCCTCACTGTAAATCAGTATACTAGCGTTTACTCATATCAGCGCAGCCTTTCTGTCCATTCTGGCACCCTGGGGGACTCGAACCCATGCTGCCACGTATTCAGCAGTCACTGCAGTAAAACCATTTAGCCTATCAGCTCCTGTATGCGGTCCAGGTTATGTCTTACGAGTCATTCTTATGCTTAACGCACGGTGACTATATCCTCGCTCAACGCGGGACCACGTAGTCGCTCGGTATAGTTCTGTACTCACAGGCGTGTGTCAGATCTTTCCTGATTGCTCCTGCCCAATCTCCTTATTTGGAGGTTGGTCTTCTGGGGTAACGCGAATACTAACGCGAACTAGCACTAACGCGATTTATGTAATACCTCCCCCTAAGAGACCTCTCCCTGACAACAGGTTGTGCCTCAGCCAGGCATAAGGACAACTGATGGGGCTTTGGATACTTGGACCTGATCATCATGCATGCCTAGTGTTGTGACCACAAGCGACCTAACCTGCCTTGGGGATGTACCCAGCATTGGATATACCAGCTGTTCTTGGTTCAGTGGATCTAGCATCTTCCCAGAACAGAGGAATGCATCCACATCGTTTGCCTGGAACCAGACATCAATAATAGCTCGCTATGTGGATACATAAAGGCCGTGCCGATAGGTCACAGATTTTGGTCAATAGTGAGAAGTGCCCATCCGTCCAGCCATGACATACAGTGCGCACCACCCAGGCCCCAATTGCACGTGTGCAAAGACGGGCACACAATGGCATCTCAGTCAGTGATCCTACCATTGGGTTGAACAGATACATCCAGGCCAATCTGTGCTCTTTCTGGTGAGGATTCACCAGATTGCTCTAACGTATCCATTCCTTAACTCAGTCACATATTCCAATCAGGCTGGGAAAAAACGAACAACGTAAGATAATGTGATCCAAACAGCTGCATGTGAGAGAACGCCACAGGAGCAAAGAGGAGCCATACACACAAACGCATACACTGTCAATTGGGGACCCGCCACTGTGCAAAAGTGGACGATGATGGCCTGTTATTCCTGGCCTTAACCAACTCCTGTCTTCCAATGTCAGCGTCAAGGATTGATTTAAAAGAACTGTGGCTCTGTTTGCCTGACGACTATTTTACCCGTGGCCTTAGGCCCTCATCACACATTGCCTGCATGCCTTAAAGCCTGCACCTCTAATTTTCCGTACATAATCATAAGAAAAACAATAAACTGTGGAAACCCAAAAGACCCAAATTCCCTACAGGCCCATAGCCAGTATACCATTCATTGCTAAAATAATAGAAAAAAAAATTATACAAGCTACAACACTACAAGATCAACATAGACATGGCACAAATCCTCTTGATTCACACACCATGTGTTCGGATTCCCGAGCCCTTCCATGGAGTTTGAAACCCTCTCAGGTAATAACTCTGAAGGTTGAGATTTTCTCATCAGAGGTACAGATTGACAAAAACCAGGGTTTCCACTACTCCTATTTCATAGATATATCCGCTTCATTCGATAATATCAACCACAACACACTAATTAATAGACTAGAAAACCTAGGAATAGCGTAGGGGACCAATGCCCTGCAAATGGTCCAGTGTCTTCATTTTGTGTTCGCCACAGATTGATACGTGTCCAACCAAATAGCGCCAAGACACATCAGAGACATTCTATCAAGGACAGGGAATCACCTCAAGGCTCCAAGAACCCTCCTCATTCCCTCATCGTCCGCCCTCCCCTTTTCAATTGGTATCACCTACAGCCCTATTCACAAACCAATATTATAAAAAACACAAAAAATTTTTAACCATTTTTGATCTATGCCCAGGGACAGGACGCATCATCCTATGCCTATCCCCATAAACACTAACGAACGCCCCATCATACAAAATCCAACACCTGTCCGAATGCATGAATGCCAAGACCAACTCCTGGCTAGGAAAACCAACTATCTCATGGGGGCGGTTATAACCTTAAAATAAAAAACAGAAGCAATGTTTGCAACAAGGAAACTCTGATGCTGGATGCCACCTAAACCCAACAATCATACACAAATCAACAATACGTACTATAATACATAGTCCAAATAAAAAAGTAAGTAAAGTATCTAAGGGGGTAATAATTAGACCACACCCCACACTCACCATAGACTACCTCACCATAAAACAGACAGTAAAAACTATAATTCTATAACCTCAAGGCACCACCACAACACCTAAGACCCCTCCCTTCGGACACACACATTGAATTTTACATACTGTAGTCATCACACTCATCACCACCCCCCCCACTTTGCAACTATTGTAATAGTCTCCCTAATTGTGCCCTGCCACACCTTAAGAATACATATCTATTACACATGAGCCCAGAACATACTGAATGCCCTAACGGTAAATATCAAAAGCGCTGTCATAACTGACAACCGTGAACCCCCCATACTGCTTGAACTTACATTGGCTCCCCATTTATAAATAGGCTGAATTAAACATATAAAATTACTCCTAACAACATTCAAACGTCCATTAACAAACAAACATCTCCCCCTCACACCTGACCACCCTCCTACACTTTCCATCCAGAATCAAGAACACGCGAGACCAAAATGCAACCCACTCTTCTCAACATGCATCAAAACCTTCAGAAAAACCAAAGAAAACTACAAGCTCCAGAGCCTTCTCATTTTGCTGCCCCCACCCTCCTGGAACGAATTCCCAATTAAAAAACGCCTTCGACATGACGAAGGAACCTCAGCTATTCAGAAAAGAAAACGTCAAAACCCACCTCTTCCACCGAAGCATTGTGAAATCCCCTACCTCCCAAGAGCCACACCCCCAGCAGTCCACAGAAACAACAATCCCATTCCCACACCTCCTGAACCCGCCAAACGACTAACCCCGACAGAGACCACCGCCTAATTTTTAACCCCGCCCCCCCGAGTATAGTATATACAGTCAAGCAAAAGAAAAAATAACTTCCAGAACGTACACAAAGATTCGATTGTATAGATCGTTTTTGTGTTATTGTTCATTGGAACTATATGTTTATAGTTCTTTTGTAAATAGTTTTTTTGACCACAGTTTGCATACAATGCTTTGACCTAAGTACGTATGTAAGAGTTAGTTTTACAACTACTGTTTTCCATGCCTAAAACTACATAAAATTGTTTAAAACTGGTTCCTGTAAACCGCCCTATGATCTCTGGAAGGGGCCCCGCGGTATAGAAGAAAAGAATAAATAAATAAAATTGTTACCTCGGTGTTGACTTATTAGTCCTCCAACCAGCTGTGGATAGTGGAGCCTGTCAGTGCTACTGGTGGGTGTTTTGACCCTTGCTGGGTCCATCTCCTTGGTGGGTTGGCAATGGGATAGAGCTGTTTTTATACTTACTACATACCAGCTACGCTAAACCTTAGTCCACAGGAAGATGCAATACGAGAAACCCCAGCAGGAACCTGCATAACACCTCGTGGACCTCCACATACATACCACCAACTGTGTGCTGTTTTGCCACCACAGCTGCCTGCGCTCTATGGGAATAACAGCTCCTGATTGCCCTGACATGCTTCCCTTCAGCTGGTGGCCCAATAGGCAACATGCCTGCGAATGGCATGCGTGAAAATGACAAAGACAAGGCTTCTGTTTGCTACAGGCTGGCTAGCAGTGCCTACTAACTTCTCAACGGCCACCACCAACACCTCAACCATGCAGACAGTGCCCATGCCCATTAAACAGTGGTGGTGCGTCTCAGATACCAGCACATTAAACACTGGGGCAGGTTTGGTGGGCGCCTTGGGGCATATAAGGGAAGCACCGCAAAATAGGATGGAAAGGGGGAAAAAGCCAGTCAGCTAGCAAACATGGATAGGCCATTGACAAAGCCCCCCCCCCCCACCCACCCCCCAGCACTGCTCCTTGTCAGAGGCCCCATCAACCAACCCGATAAGCGCACCGATATGTCTCCAGGGGGGAGCCCCGCGAGAGATGGTCAGCCACTGCTGTGGTATTTCCCTGCGAGCTACCTTCATTTTCCAGCCTACCTGGAGGGCCTACAAGTTGCTCTGGACTATGTTGCGCCTCTTTCCCCAAAGCTGCGAAGCATGAGTTCTAGCTGCAGCGCACGTGTGCGGGGAGGAAGCGCAGTCTTGATCTCTGCCCTGGGGTGCCAGGACCCTTGGACCATCCCATTGTGGCACATTGCCTTTCCGCAGGCAGCTAGGACTGTGTGCTGCCATCTAGACCACCTGTGGGATCATTACAAACATCACAGCTGCGTTCTGCAGATAGCAGAACTACCCCTTTAGTGAAGAGCGCTACAAATGGCCCACGTTGGGACTCACAACCTGGCGGAAGAGATGGCTAGAGGCGCGAATAATATCGATAGAAAAGTCTATTAGATTATTGACCAGAGTGGGGGTAAATGTGCGGCCCACTTTTTTTTCTAATGCCATCATGACTGGATGGACAGCACTAAGGCGCGCACCATACAATGCGGCTACTGGCTACAGTGTAATACCATTCAAGTCCTTCTAGGTAAAAAGATTTTTTCAGTAATCAAACCCCTGCCAATCCATTACTGCGAGCGAACGTGACGTAAAAAACTGTCAGTGTAATAGCTGGGTTTAAAAACGTTTTTTTTTGCGGGCAGGGGTTTTCCTGAGAATAATAGGTCCATGAACCATTGCTAAAGAGGACCCAAGCTCTGTACTGCTTGCCCCATTACAGTTATTGGGGATCCTGTGTGTCTTTTGGGGAAACTGCTAGGTACTTGTGACCTAGATTGTGCACTGTTGGACACAGGATACTGGCATGATGGACCTTGGTCTGACACAGTTTGGCATAATTGTAACCTTATGTTCCTATGTGCCATCTAGGCAGCTGTCTGGTCTCCCCTGTGCACCAGCAGCCCCCACTGCATGACTTATGTGCCACCTCCTTTTACCTCCATTTACGCCATCAACCAGAGTGCCCTTTCCTACTTGAGCACTTTGCTGTTGGTGCTAATGGAGCACTCCTATCACTCACACATTGCAGACATTAAATAGACTCTCTCTCCTCACAAAACACCCTTTCTGCCAGGTTTGAATTGCGTTAGGGATCCTGCAATTAAGGTGCCTGCGTTAAGGGAGCAAGCCTTGTTCCCGCCCACTCCCTGCCTTTTGACCCCCACTCTCTGTTCCGTGCACACCTTTTCTCCACCCACAGGTACCATTAGTGCATGCTGAAGTGGCTGGTACTGTTACCGTGCATGCTAAAGTGACTTTTTGCAAGCGCTAAGTGTGCATATGCACAGTTAGCGTCCCCTCTAACGGCCACACTTACTCCTTTACTGTGGTTTAGTAAACATACCCTTTAGATTTTTCTGATAGAGCAGCTGTCATAAAAGGATTCATACAAGGAATGATAAAGGTAGGTAAGAATCTATTTGACAATGTTTCCAAAAAAGAGAAAAGAAATCCAGGACACACAAAAAATGAAGCCACCATAAATACCCATTAATGCCCATTACCCCCCTTAGAACCATCCTACTAGGGTTTAACCCCTTTATACAATCTCATTTTTATATAAGCTATAATTCTTTCAATCCACTTTTATCATACTGATGTCTCCATGTTGACACCAGTGTTTTCAAGGTGCTCTGGATAAGGACATTTGCATGAATACCATGATAGAAATAAATCCCCACAACTTACATGGCTCTCATTCACCTTCTGCCCAGAACAGCAGTACATTTTTGGGTTTCTAATTAAAGAAACACAGGAATGTGTCAGCAAACAAAGACCATAAGGTCCATCCAGTCTATCCATTTCCATCTCTCATCCCACTCTACCCTAATTGATCCTTGCTATTTTCATCTTTATTCCCATTCCCGGAAAGTGCTTGCCCCATACTTTCTTGAAAATCTGAGGGGGGGATTCAAAGCCATTTAGGAAACGGCGCTCAGGGGGATATTCAGTGGCACTAACACGGTTAATTCTTGCTGAATATCCCCAGCAAAAAATGGCAGAACAGAGGCAGCACCCAGGAATAAATGGCTAGCAGCAGCATTCAACCACTAGCCAGTTATTCTAAAGGGACTAAAGTTAGGCGCTTTAGGCACTTGAAAGGCTCGCCTAACTTTAAACCACTTTAATTAACCGGCCAGCAGCTGAATATCCCTGCTAGCCAGTCAACTAACGCACTATCCAGCCAACCCAGATATTTATTTATTTGTTTAGCTAGGCTCATATACTGCTTTTTCTATGAGTCAAAGTGGTGTGCATTCGGGTACAGTACATATATCTATTTCCCTTGTCCCTGAAGAGCTCATAATCTATTTTTTTGTACTGAGGCAATGGAGGGTTAAGTGGCTTGCCCAAGGCCCTAAGGAGCACCTGTAGGACTAGAAACCCCAGTCCTTCCAGCCTAAGGTTGCTGTCCTCTAGTGGCCAGTGGCTGATATGGTCCCAGCATTGAATATCTGGGTTCAAGGTCCCAGTAGTGATGGCTAGCTGCTGTAACCCACCCCTATTTGCAAACCAGTGACCAGCGCCCTGATGTAGCTTCCTTATTTAAATTGTGTGTCACGGTGCCGTAAGGAAAGGCGCTATCACCAGCTTACAAATGAGAAAGGTACAGTACACACCAGTTTCTTCAAAAGGAACTGGGGAAATAAATAAAATAAGTAAACTTAGGTGGTATAAATAAAGTTTACAAATAGAATTATTGCAAAAGTGTCTTAATATTTATTCTACACAGGTTCTGACACTTTTGTTGTTATTTTACTGTGTATATTTAGTGGAAATAATCTTCCCAGATTCTCAGTAAAAACATGTAAGAAAACAACCCATTATACATCTCTTCTTTTTATTGCACCAAAAGTTTGCACATATTTTCTCTTTTTACTAAACAATTTTATACTACTAGCTACTCCTGTAACTTCGTTTCTTAAATAAAAACAATATTTCTTTAACAGCAAAAATCAATAGCAACCTGTCCACAACTCTAATAAGGGAAATCCTAACTATTCTAATCAGATAAGTTTCTTCTCTGACTAATGTAACAACAAAACAAAACCTTTTCTGTTAACTTCAGTTGTTAATTTGTAAGTCCTGATGTTTTATGATGTTTTATTTTTCTTTGTGATGAAGACATATTACATCAGTAACAAGTGGGGATTGTCCACTCTTTTCCCATTGCTCTCCTTTTCCTTCTTTTTAACACACAGCTTATATTAAGTACTTCACTTAGCTTTCTTTGTTCATTCAGCTGAGATGTAAGACTGACTTCTTTTTATTATTATTGTCCACCCAGCTGCGAGAATTGAAGTGTAGGGACCCAATATTCGCGCAGGAACCGCCGTACGTCTGAATCCACGGAGTCCAGGATACCTGGCTCCCTAACTTAATTAAATAAAAAGGGAGACAAAACCCTAACTTCTTTCTAGTTTAGGTATGAGACAACCTAAATTATTCCTTTGTCACAAACTTTGTTACGTTCCCTAACTAAATAAATATAATTAAACAAAGTCCCTACCTAAAAGTACCTATCTAAACTTATTTCCCTATGCTAAAGAGCTTACTAAACTCCTTGTTTCCTTAAACACATACTTCCACCACATTTACTCAAACTTGCACTCAGCGCTCAAAATACTATGGGGTATGTTTACTAAATCGCGTTAGTGCAGTTCGCGTTAGGATCCGCGTTAATAAGACAAACCCCCAAATAAGAGGGGCGGACAGCCGAACACCTACCGCCGCGTTACAAAACTAACGAGCGATACAGGGCGCGTTAGCGGGTCACCGCGCTTTAAGCATAAGAAGCCACCCAGACATACATGACCGATACAGAGCTGTAGCACAATGGTTACTGCAGTGACTACTGATACAGGCATAATGGGTTCGAGTCCCCAGGGTGCCAGATGTAGAAGGATGGCTGATGCAGTATCCTGTACATGATACAGTGAGTGAGGGGGCATGTATATGGTTTATTTTTTGTAGGGGTGCAAGCAAACACACACACACATCATATAGTGAGTGAGGGGGCATGTATATGTTGCGTCTGTTTTGTAGGGGTGCAAGCAAACACACACACACATTATATAGTGAGTGAGGGGGCATGTATATGTTCTTTTTCTTTTTGGGGTGCAAGCAAACACACCCACACATTATATAGTGAGTGTGGGGGCATGTATATGTCTTGTATGTGTTGTAGGGTTGCTAGCATACATACATGACCGATACAGAGCTGTAGCACAATGGTTACTGCAGTGACTACTGATACAGGCATAATGGGTTCGAGTCCCCAGGGTGCGAGATGCAGAAGGATGGCTGATGCAGCATCCTGTACATGATACAGTGAGTGAGGGGGCATGTATATGGTTTATTTTTTGTAGGGGTGCAAGCAAACACACACACACATCATATAGTGAGTGAGTGAGGGGGCATGTATATGTTGCGTCTGTTTTGTAGGGGTGCAAGCAAACACACCCACACATTATATAGTGAGTGAGGGGGCATGTATATGTTCTTTTTCTTTTTGGGGTGCAAGCAAACACACCCACACATTATATAGTGAGTGTGGGGGCATGTATATGTCTTGTATGTGTTGTAGGGTTGCTAGCATACATACATGACCGATACAGAGCTGTAGCACAATGGTTACTGCAGTGACTGCTGATACAGGCATAATGGGTTCGAGTCCCCAGGGTGCCAGATGCAGAAGGATAGCTGAAGCAGCATCCTGTACATGATACAGTGAGTGAGGGGGCATGTATATGGTTTATTTTTTGTAGGGGTGCAAGCAAACACACACACACATTATATAGTGAGTGAGGGGGCATGTATATGTCTTGTATGTGTTGCAGGGTTGCTAGCAAACACACCCACACAGTGGCGTACCCAAAGTTGCTGCAGAAGGCACCCCATAACGCACAACATAGGCCACATTAGAAAGTGGAGTGTCCACTGAGGCACATCAAAATGTCCCCCATAGAGCAGTCCTTAAGGGAACGTAAAGGGAGCCAGATAAGGTGACACATGGTGGGCCCATGAGGCTCAGTAAGGTAATATTACGCGGAGGGGCTATCGCCGGTAGCAGTCCTGTGTATGTAAAACATATAATGCAGCAGACAGCCCTATAAAAGGAGTCCATTGTGGGTCTGAACCCATGACTACTGGCTCCACAGGCAATGAATGACCCACTGGCCTGCAGCCCCATAGCTGCTAACCACCCCCTGGCTGTCTACTGAAGGGCAGCAGGACACCACCCAACTGCCTGCTGTTCTGGCCAGGATCTGTACCAATGCAGGCATACCCATGGTGCACTGCACATGCAGACCAGCAGTCCAGAGATGAACACAAGAAGGGGTACGTACCCACATAGCCCCCTGGTATGGTACGGTGAAATGACTGTGTGCGTCACTGCACATAGTAGCAACAGACAGTATCCCAACAGGGTGCCCCAGAAGAAGCTAGAATATGTGTCTGTGAAGGCAGACTGATCATTAGCACAATGGGTAAGGAACTGCCTGGTGGTGCAGGGTCTGTGAGTGCAATTCCCCCTGTGTGCCCAAAGGACCAAGGCTGCCTGCAACAGTACCCTCCACAAACAGTAGTCACACATATGTAGAACCAGTCACCCCTCTGTCTAAACCATAGATAACCCTATTGTTTTTTTCTGACACAAAGAACCCGAGAGGTATGAAAAAATGCCCACCACCCCTCGTTGGGAGTGTCCGTGTAATCCAGAGAGGCACAGCCCCCAAAGGTAAAAAATGCTGTGAATCTGCAGCCAGAACCGGGTGTGTGAAACGTACAAAGGCAAATATATACACAAATCAGGTAATAAAGGAAAGAACACGTCAAACTGTACCAGAAACAATGCAGGGGAGAACCCAATTGCCCTGCCATGGGAATCCAGCAGCAAACAGCACCAGGACATGCTTTGTGTGCCACAACTATGGGCCCTGTACTAAGTGGATGTGTCCCTGCAAGGCGGGCGTATCTGTGGATGAGTGTGCGTCATGACCCCTACACTAGATCAGTAATGTCATAGGTAGTCTTGGTTTGTACGTCCAACAAGTACTGCTGGCAAACACCCACCCACAGGGATGTAACCTGAAGGTGTCATTTGGTGTAACCTTATGAAAGCCACACCAGAGGGCAAAGGCTAATGTTCACTGTCTGCCACAGCACCCTATAGGGCGTTTCACAAAGCGCCCTATAGGGCATGTTACAGGGTCCATGATGAGTCACTGTGAGGAGTCTGCAGTGTGAGGGCTCTGTTGTTGTCAGCAGCAATGTAAAGCAAGATAACAAAAGGCCCCCCAAGGTGCTCACAATGACCCACTGTGTGTCAAAACCCATGACCTAGGCCCCCCCCCCCCAAGCATGGAAGCAACTAAATGCTCATATTGCCAGTGCACATAACACAGTCACAATAATGAGGTGGCCAGCTCCTGGAGCAAAACTGCCAAATGACCCAATCACCCAAACGAAAATCACAGAAGTCGCACTATGTACATGCAAGGGCTGCCTGACAAAGAAACAAAGCAAGGACTCAGCAAACAAGGGCATATGGCAAACACAATCAAGACCAAGGTCATGATCATTACCAAATATAGAAGGCCCAATAACATCACAGACCGCTTTGCAAAACAGAATGTCACTGGCAAAAGCAAAAGCAATAACAAACATACTATGGTTAGTGTGCGCAAGAAAATGCAGATGTCCATAACACCTGAACCAGAACCCCCTGACTGTGCACCGAGGGGCGCCATGTCGACACCCAAGGTGCCTGCTGGGGTGCTAAGGATATGGGTGTATGCAACAGTACCCATGGTGCACTGCAGATGCACAGTAGCAGTCCAGAGATGACCATAGGAGGGGGTTCGGCGCCCCCACAGCGCCTGGGCCGGAAGGGAGATAGCAATATGTGCGCCACTGGCATAGAGCATCAAACGACAGTAGCCCAACAGTGTGGCCAAGAAGAAGGCCGAAAAGGTGTACCAGGACACTGTCAAGACAGGTGTCCAATGTTAACTGCAATATGAGGTAAATCGGGACAGGAGAGTGCTGATGGAACTGTGTCCCTTAGAACAATATGGCACGGTGCACCAGAGATGGTATGTTTGCAAAGGTCAATGTGCCCTAGAGGCTGCAAGGGGTGCCTGAAGGGCCTGCAGGACCTGTGTGGAACAGAGACAGATGTAGCACAAACACCACCTAGAGCCCACAGTAAAGACAATGAACAGGCGACAGATGGAGGGCGAGCAGGGAGTTAACGGACCCTCAAACCTGACAGCATCACACGTGTGTGGCATCAGCGCAGACAAACATGCCGGTAGCAACAGCATCACAGCAAAGGGTGTTGGCACCCTGGTGTACCGGAAAAACAGTGTGTGGCAGGTGAGGAGAATACGTGTCCCCCAGTGGAGGGTGAGGTGGCCATGGAAGTGAGCAGAAAATGCAGAGCAGGCACAGGACCAACAAGCAAAATGAGATGCTATGTAGACAACGGTAGCAGGGTAGGATACGGGGCAACAGTCCACAGCAACATACATGACACCTCACCCCACAATGATGCAAATACATGGACCAAAGGAGGAACAGCAAATGTGATCACGATAATATGCCCGGACAGGTCGCAGAAGCCAAGAAACCAGTGTTACAGCGACAACAGGTATCAGTGCGGGAAAGGCAGAGGAAAAGAGGAACAGAGAGGGTGCAAAGCTATGACCACTCAGATGGAAACCACTGGAGTAAAGAGATGACCTGAAAAAAACACTGAGCCACACAGAAATGGATGCAGACAGGACCACAGCATGCCAACATCAAAGACCACAGCTGCGTGTCAGGAGATGGAACCACAGAGCGTAGGCAAGATTCAGTACACATGTGGAGGAGGGGTCCACAGCCAACAACACAGTCCACAGGTGGGTTGGAAGACACAAATGAACATGTCCACACACACACACATACACACACACAGCAGGAGATAGAATGTACTGTAAACAACATGCAATTGATTAGGGAAGTGACACATGAGGGGTGGAATTGGATACGCCAATGGAGGCCCATGTGGATGGGCTGTGGAAAGGGGCACTGGACTAAAAGAGGAACATGTCAATCACCAACCAGATCAGGGATGAGGCCCAGGCTAACCCACATCAGCAGAACCAGTGCATAGGTAGCTCATCACATGCACCACTCCAGAAGGAGCAGTACCATCAGTCCAGACAATGTGGCACATGGACAGCAAACATGCCACACGGACATGAACAGCTCAAACATGGATGGGTGGGTGGAGATGTGATGGGGCTGCACACATGATATGGCCAAGTAAGCAGCAAACAAGGAAGAAACAGACAACGTGCAGGTGTCACCGAAAACGTCAAGCACCCAAGTGTCAATGAAATGGGGTGACCCAACCACCAAATATGCCAAACCACGAATGTGAATACATCTGTCCCCAACAGCCAATCACCAGACCCAAGCAGAAAGCATATTCTGCAGTCCGGTGCACCATATGACGTGAAAAACTACATGGGTCCTGTGTGGCAGCCAACGTCGCAAGGACACACCCACAACACGTTACAACGCCACCCACCTGTTTATGCCTGTGGAGCCTACACACCCTAACCACCCCCTGCTGGCACCCCAAAAATCAAAGCCACGAAACCAGCAGACGTTGGAAACAGCCAGTAATATGTGAGGTTAAGGGTCGCAACATGACATGACCGCACAGTGTATGCACGCACTGTATGCACACCAGACACCATCCCCATCAAACATAAGACTCTGGAGAAAGCATGCAGAGTGACAAGGCCACATGCCATGCCAACAGTGACAGTTCAGAAATCACCAACCCATGTACAGCTCAACACCCCCCTACTGCAAAAGAGTAAACACCCAAACAGGTCTGGGCAGCAATGACAGGCCAGGCACCGCAGGAACAGTAACAATAGGCCAGCAAAGAGTATGAGAAAAAGGCCTGTGTCCAACGTGCAGAAGACTATCCCCCTGTGTCGCCAACATCCGGGAACACGCTCACATGGGTGCTGTGCCCAAACACATATGGATGACGTGATCACAGGATGCAGTGGAACACATGTGTCAACATTGTTGCCTGTGTCCTGTGTGAAAAGATGCAGATATCAGGTAAGGGACTGACACACACACCCACGACACCTGGAGGACAGAAAGGAGACACACACATAAAAACAGCCACACACAGAATGCATAGATAGCACCACATGACATGGCCACAACACTGAGCACACTGCACATGGACCACTGAAGTAGATGTCAGTGAAGACCACGGCACCATCCCAATATGATCATGTACATGCACATGACACGCATACACCGCAGGGGTCCAGGGCATGTGCATCAGCGGTGACATAACTAGATAACAACTAACGACAGTCCGAGAGCAATAGCCAAAATGCAGCATAAGCACGTCGTGTATGTCCCAGACGATGGAAGGCGAGGGCTACCTGAAAGGTACACCAGTGGCCTGACTGGGAATGTCCGTGTCAGGCAAAAGCACAAACAGCCCCAATAGTGGATCCAGACACCAATGGACGGCGGACATCACCACGTCTGCATGGGTAGCTGTGAGAGGAACATGTCCACGGTGCAGTGTGTCCTGCGGAAACACAATGTTGATGTACATTGGATCACCATCAAAACTGTGACCCATCTGAGGAACATATATGACACATGTGCACAATGTACATTCGCCCACCAGCAGAAGGTAACATATGGATGCAGGAACATAATTGTGGAGGGGGCCAAACACATCCCTACAACACAGATAGGCAGGGTAGCGCATACTGAACGGTCATGTAGACAGGTCAATAAGAATCAGGAACATACACAGTGTGAGAAGGTACGTATGCACGAAGCCCAGATGTCCTGCCCCCAAACACTGGATGACAAATGGAGACACACAGCACATCACATGCATGAGTGGCACAAATCTGTCCAATGACCCAATGGCAGTGGCTGATCAGCATACCCTCCGACTATACACTGTCCTGTGCCAGAGCACACACACAGCCGCACAAGATGTGTGCAAGATACACCATGCAGACCCCCAAGATGTGAACAGGTAAAGGCCACATGTGTGACAGATGGAAGCGAAGGGTGAAGGAGCAGTGGTCCAAATACATGTGCAGCACCATAGGAGCAGTGGAGAGAAAACAACATATATGTGTCTAGACGTGATGACTGCCATGCAATCCCCACTACCTGGCAACTCACCCGAGCCAACAGGAAGGATGCAGATATGAACACACACTCCCCACATGCAGCACAGCCGCTGGCAGCATATTACGGCAGACCGGGTGGACCTGGAACACAGAAGCTCACCCTGTGGAGCCAAGAACAGGACAGAGATATGGAGACATTAGCTGGCAGTGCTGCACAATCTGCACACCACCTAACACATGGCTAACCCAGAGACACGTCCCCAGCACACCCATAACTTACAGGTAAAGAGCTCCTCGATCAGCTGTTGCCTGGCTGCCATCCCCGCACATGTGTCACCATGGCCAGGTGCAGGAGGGCACATAGGATCCACCCCAAGATCCTCATTAATTTCGACTGGAACATTGTGCCTGAGAGCAATGTTGTGGAGGATGCAACAGGCTATGATGATCCTTGCCACAGTCAGCGGTCCATACTGTAAGGCCCCACCAGTCCTATCCAGACACCTGAAGCAACTTTTGAGAACGCCAAAGATGCGCTCAATCACTGAGCGACTGGAGGCATGGGCCTCATTGTACCGTATCTCTGCACCTGTCCGAGGGAGACGCACAGGGGTGAGCAGCCAGGTGCGACACCCATATCCTGCATCACCTGCAGAAAATAATGGTGCAATGTCACATGCGTGCTGAGCCAACAATGGAATGACAGACGTAGCAATTCAGAACTGGACAGCCGAGAGGCCATGCACACAGATATGAGGCAAACGCAGTGCACACAGTGGTAGTGCAGCAGAGGCTGTCGAGGGCAGTGGCAAATGACCATGACATGCCGATAGTGGCAGTGCACACCCATGTAACCGTGACACAGGACATGTGCAAGAACTGTGGCGACAAAGAGCAGTGGTGGTAGCTGTGAGGCAAGATGCCGGACATTGTCAAGTAGCACACGGGGGTGCAGGGAGGCACAGGGGTGCAAGTAGGTGGCTGGCCCGATCTGGTGCATACACAGCACAAGCCACTGGGATACATTACGTGGGTGGTGTGGGGGAAACAACAGGTGGTGGTGACAGGGGACCCCGAAGACAGTGCCCAGACATGCAGCAGACATGTGTATTAGGTGAACCAGCCACAGCACAACCCTTGTCGAGCCCACAGCATGGCCAGAGAGAGTAGGCCGCGTATACAGAATGACCCCCATGAGGATGGGTCTATGCCCCCCCCAGGGTGCCTCACCGACAGCCATGCAACATATGGGCTGGCCAAGTGACTGACCCCACTGGGAGACATGGGAACAACTGCCAGTGCAGTATGCCCGTGCCCAGATGTGGAGGCCATGGGCAGGTTGCATGTGTAGCTCACAGGCATGGAGGGGACACAGCATATGCAGCACGGTCGCCCCTGGACACATTTGATCGGAATAAAGAAGGGAAAGGCCACAGAGAAACTGAAACCACATGGCCGCTGGGACACACATGTGAGAGCAAACAAACACACATCTGAGAGAGAGGGATGGGTGTCATGAAACATATGTCTGTGACCAAGACACCAGTGACACAGCATGAGGTAGTGAGTCACACCCAACAGTGTACACCCAGAAATAACGCTGCAAGGTCAGGCAAGCAGTGGAGAATGGTGACAATTCAGTATAGACACCCACCTACAGTAGGTGTATGTCATATGCGCTGAATACTCACCCAGCAGGACGTAGTCACCATATTGACCAGTCTCAAACTGGCCAAACACTGCCGAGTTCTGCAGGATATAGGAGTCATGGGCAGACCCTGGGAAACGCAGAACCACATTCAGGATACGCATACTTGCATCACAGACAACCTGCACATTGAGGGAATGGAAGTGTTTGCGGTTGCGGTACACAACCTCCCTGTCGCGTGGCGGGACAAGGGCAACATGTGTGCAATCTATAGCGCCCATCACGTGTGGTATTCCAGCAATCCTATGGAACGCTTGTGCCAGGGCTGCCCAATGTTGCCTACCGTTGGGAATTGCTATGTAATTCCCAACCCGGCTGACCATGGCACGCAGTACCTGGTGGAGACAGCGGGAGAAGGTGGGCCTACTCATCCCACCAACTGCTGCCACCGAGGATTGGAAACAGCCAGAGGCAAAGAAATGTAGGGCAGCCAGGAGCTTGGTCATACCCGGTATAGCATGTGACCGGGCAGTCAGGGGCTCAAGGTCAGGTCTGAGTTCCTGATAGAGTTCCCTAATGGCTCCTGTGTCCAGCCGGTAGAGGGAGAATACCTGGCCCTCTCTCAGGTCCTGGAGCAAGACCCTGGGCCTGTAGAGACGCCCCAGGCGTTGTTGGAGCTCAGCACGCCGACGGCACCATTGGTCACCCACAGCCGCCTGTGCAGGCCCCACAGCTGCAGGCCTGAGTTGCAGTGGCATTGCACCCATGCCCAGGGCCGCTGCCCCAGGAACAACATCTCCCTCCTCCTGGAAAAGCAGGTCCGCCAGCTCGACCAATGCAACCACTGCACCACCTGCATGCGCAGTATGAGCCATGATAGACACAGGTTGGAGGATAGCAGGGTTAGAAATAGTGGTGTGGGCAGGGATGCACACCACATGATTGCCACTCACCTGGGGAAATAGAAGGATCCAGATTACAACAAATAGAAATTGTACCTGTATGAAAGTGCAGCGCGTGCTGTGTCGCGCGTTCCCATAATGCAGCCGTGGATAATCATCTACCTGTCACACTCATGTAGGTGAGTCCGAGCGATGTCGCAGGGTATATATAAACTGCGTATCACACTTGAAGCCACACCCAGATGCCAATACAGGAATGACATAGAATGCATGTGCCCATGAGCAAGCAACGGAGGACGCGGTGCGACGCGCGTACCAACGCGTGCAACGTCAGAGCGAGGTCGTGTACGTGTCACGTAGTGCTGCATCAGCCAGCGCTACCACTACAGCACAGATAAAAATAACCATAACAAAAATGTGTACATGTGCACCAGCATTACACACAACTAAACAGCCTTAAAGGGATGTGTAGGAGGAATCCGTGAAAGGGCAATTACTGCTTAAACGCACACATATGATGTCACTTCCTGCACGTACCAATGCCACATATGATGTCACTTCCTGCACGTACCAATGCGCGACGCAAGGCGCGTAGGAATGCGCCCATGGCACACGTGGCTGTGCGCGTAGGCAACGCCTCGTGAGCCACACCCCATGATAACCTATATGTATGATTGGCACTGTATGGCTAACCCCTTGAGCAGAGCCATACTCAGCAGTATGCAGGCGCAAGAGACACAAGAGATGGACCATCCACAGGACCAGCCCCCACCCCCAGGAGCACAAGCCACATCTGCACAGGACGAGGTTGCAGGACCATCTGGGGTGCAGCAGGCTCCAGGTGGCCATTCAGGTGTGAGACCACGCCAGCCGAGGGTCCCTGTCCCGGCAGAGAGCCGTCGCAGGGCCGTACGTTTCAGCCAGCAGGAAAATGACCTCCTGCTGGCAAACATCCTTGAGCGGTACGACCTGCTGTTTGGGCGGCAGAGCTCATCCCTGACCATTGCTATGCGCACAAGGGCATGGAGTGAGGTCCAGGCAGCGATGGCAGCAGCAGAAGGCCCGCACCGCGACATAGAGAACATTCGCAAGCGCTTCTGTGATATTAAGCGCCATGTAAGGGCAGAGCTGGTGCGTGAGCGTCGTGGGGCACAAGGCACTGGAGGGGGCCCAGCTCACGTAGCACAATTGACTGACCTGGAGCGACGCCTGGCAGATCGACTTGGGCCCATGTATGTACACGGACTCCCCGCTGCATTGGACACGGCCCACCCACAGGCAGGTAAGGGGGAACTGCTGACCAAAAGTGGAATGTAGCACAGTCACATGGTGTGCAATAAAACAGAGGGGGGGGCAGTACGTGGCTGTCCTGGATGAGGGGGACAACTGGGACACAGAGGGAACACCCATTCAGGAGCCACGATGGGGGGTGTCTGTCTTTGGGTGGCAGTGGGTGGCAGTATGCAGTGAATGGGGGACTGGGCATGGGTGTCTAAACCACACTGACAGCATAGGGTGTCAACATGTTGCATGCCTCACGTGGCAGGGCTGCCACGAGCACTAGGGCCACACAGGTAAGGGGTGGGCCTACCTGGAGACACACTGCACCTGCTATGGAAATGCTGGGTGGGGTCAAGATGAGGGTGGTGATGGCCTTGGCAGGGGTGTGCGTCAGCACCCAGGGGTGTGGGGGGGGCCTGGGAAGGCGGACCACAGGGGACACTTGCATGGGGTGTGCACAAACGTAGTGGGCTGCCACAACAGCCATGGGCAAGACACATGTGGATCATCAACACACAGATGCCTGAGGGGGTATGTGATGGGGTGGGCAGGCAGCGAGACAACCCCTCTGACGAGTGTAACCCTGTGGCACCCAGGTGATGTCAGCGCCATCGGGCATGAGGAGGAGCCACCCGCGGTGGCAGATGTGGATCCAGCAAGCCCCGTGGACACAGGGACCGAGGTCGTCAATGTGGGTGAGGAGGGGCAGGCTGCACCCCTGGGTGATGGGGACATGGAGGTCCCAGATATAGCAGATGTGGACCCGACACAACCCAATGCAGGCACAGGGGATGTGCCTGCGGGAGATCACCGTCAACACCGCAACGAGGCACTGGCTGCTGTTGCCAATGTCATCGCAGAAATGCAGGCCAACTCAGCAGCAGCACATCGGGATGCAGAGGGTGAGTGTCCTATGTTGCTATGGTAGATGTGGCCCTGATCATGTGTTGCTGTTTCCCCCATCTCACACTGTACTATGGGCTTTCCCCACAGGTTTACGGCATGTACTGCGCTCCGTGGCCCCGCACCCAGCGCCGCCAAATGAGAATGACAAGGCGCCTGCAGCGGTCCATGTCTGGCCTCGTTTCACATGCTGCCCGCATGGCCACAGCATGCGAACGAATCGCTGAGGCACAGGAGAGAATGGCAGCAGGGAGGGGGCAGGAGGTCCCCATGTTCAGCAGCCACAGGCGGCAATGCCACCAACAACAGCAGCAGCAACAGCAGCAGGGGGGCGACAACCGCCAAGGGTTGGGCGGGGACGCACAAGGGGTGGCAGGGGGAGGGGTAAATAAAGTGCCACACAGGTGGCCATTGACGGTGACCTGTGCTCCCTGTCTCATTTGTTTCATGACAATCACATCCCCACCCTACCCCCATCCCCTGGGCCGTGGGCAGGGCACGTCACGCTCCCACTGATGTCATTCTCCATTGTCGTTCCCCCCTTCAACCATGTCCACCATGGGTACGCAGCCAATCCCATCGGCTGCCATGCTGGTCCATCACTCCCATGTCGTGGTGGCTTGCATTGTGTCCTGGGTGCCCAGGCAACCCATGGGCCAATACGCTGGTGGAACCCTCAGGCACCATTGGCCTCTGTGTTGGTGTAGGTGCACTGTATGTCCTGCATGGGGAGCCACATTTTCCGCTCACAGCACCCTAGGCAAGCAAAGTATGTACACTGCACATGTCACGTACTCCGGTTTACATGCGCCCACACACATCCATTTTGCGCTACCGTCACACATGTGCACTGTGGCCCCCTGAGCACAGGCATGCATCCTCCAACACCTTTGGGTCACCCCCCCGGTAATGGCTACCCGTCACCCTGTGCACCAGTGGCCACAATATACACCTACACCCCCTTGCCACCCATCATGGCACATCCCAATAACACATTGGTCTCCAGAACCTACATCCAGCAACTGTCAACTGTTGCACCATCCACACTTCGCTCCACACCATCCACAACCACACCGCAGTGTGCCACCCTTCTGGGCATCATCCCGCTGAGCCCCTGTCCCGACCCTCTGCTGTGTGCACCCCGACCCCCCACACCCCTGTGAGTGCCACCACCGATGGCCCACTGTACTCCACTGACGATATGCTCCTGCACCCCCTGGGCTCAGCCAGTACACCCATACCAACATACAGCATGGTGGTCATACGTCTCACAGTGGATCATTGGACCATCCTGTGCCGTCCCCCATTTCCACCCTGCATGCTGGTCCACGTGCTTGACATATCGGCAGCTGTTGCCTGGCCCTATGCAGTCACACCTCGCAAAAACGCTCAACTCCCCCCCCCCTCCTCAGGCGCCAGCCTCAGGAGCCCCTGCGGTGCACCCTCTGTGTTTCCACCCTAACCCCACCGCTACGCATACACCTCAGCCGTCCTGCACTTGCCAACACAGGCCAACAATATGGGGACATGCTGTATAGGACACAGAGGCCACCCGCTCCCCACAGCCATATGTCTCATTGTCACTCTGTGCTGTGTGCACCGCAGGGAACAAAACATATGCTGTTGCACGTCACTAATGCACGCCACTCTCCACCCTTCTCATTGGGCCACCCTCGCAGCAACGTAACTGTGACATGTCTGTGGGGGTGCTCTCGCCATTAGCCTTACCCCGTTCCACATCCCCCCTTGCCTGTCATAGTGCAAACTGCCACACCCATCACTCGCACATCACTGTCACCTAGCAATGAGGGACATCTGACCACACGGTACATATGTTAACATTAATCATTTTTAACTTTCTTGGTAGAAAACATATTTACAGTATTACATGAGGCCACACATGGGCCATCCGGCTGACATAGTACATGATGGCAGTTGACGACCAGCATGGCCTACCACGCCTGCTAGGGCAAACATCATTGGCCACTCTCATCCCTGTGGCCATTGTAATGGACAGGCAATGGCACGGTCCGTCACAGGGTGGGTGTGCCATGTGTGTCCACACATTACACACCCTGGGGTCCCCTGTCAGATGGTGGCTGACCGTGTGCGGCACGGGCAGGGCGCTCATCCCGCTCCTGCAGACGTTCAGCCACCATGGACAGGGTCGCCAGCACCTGCCCCTGGATTAGGGCGAACTGCCTCTGGGCTTGTGCCTGGGCACGCACAGCTGCAGCCAGGCGCAGACCGCACATGCAGCCGCACAGACACACATCTCCCCGTGTCTGTGTAGCTGCATGCACGGCAGACCTGCCAGCGGCCATGTGTGGCAGGCACACATCCAGAGGGCGTGCCTCGCCTTGATCAAGGGGCAGGTGGCTGGTGCCCCCAGTGCCCTGTGGCGGAGCGTGCCATTGGGGACCTGTTCCACCCCCCCCCCCCCGCTGTACACACCCTCGCCGCCCACCTGCCTCCAACACCCTCCCCAGAAAAAAAAAAAAAACATCCCCATCCCCCCTCCTCCCCACCTCCCCCTCCCTCTCCCTTACCACCCACCTCCTCCCTCTCTCCCCTTCTACCCTTACACCCACCCTCCTCACCACCCGTTCATTTCCCAGATCCCCCTTTCTCCGCAAATCCACTCACCATGGGAGCCCCATCCTCCACATCCCCTCGCCATATTTGACACCATCCTCGTCCCCCTCCTCTCCCTCGTCGGGGCGTGGGGAATTCGCTCGCATGGCCTCCTTCTGCATCCTCTGGGGCCACATCTGCTCCGCCGACCTGTAGCCCCACATGCGCTGTGTCCCCCTCCAGGCCCAGAACCGTCATTCCGGTTTCTTCCGGCCTCTCTTGCTTCGATGGCTGCACTTGAAGCAGCTGTGGGAGAGGTACCACATGCCGAGCCCCTGGGTAAACATCATATTCCTCAGTCAACAGTTGGACCTGTGGATTCCACCACTTCGTTCCCTACAAGGCCATGTCACTGTACT
This sequence comes from Ichthyophis bannanicus, assembly GCA_033557465.1. Lineage (NCBI taxonomy): Eukaryota > Metazoa > Chordata > Amphibia > Gymnophiona > Ichthyophiidae > Ichthyophis > Ichthyophis bannanicus. Next base: position 25,497 of record JAWIIG010000245.1, read on the forward strand.
ACTCCTCACACCTTCTGCTGGGCCATCCGCTCACTCTGTACCCTAGCGACAAATCTGGGGTCCCATGCCCGTAGCTCTCCCTTGCCTTGCTTGCGCAGGTCCTCCAGCTGTATTGGTGACAACCAAACACTGCCCTTAGCTAAAAACCGCTGGTACACTTTGGTGTCCCCTGCCCCTTCAGCTAACACCTCTCACTTCATACAAAACATGGCCGCTGCACCTATTATTTGAGACACTCATGCCCCCTGCGTTCACTAGGCGGAACACCCCAATGTGTGGACCACACACAGACCTCCTCTTCAGGTCTGTGCCCCCATGTGCCTTGTATGTCAACACCACGTACATGACACATCACAGCTCTGTGTGCCACCTACACACCATAATGCCAGTGCCAAGCAGCCACTGTTGGTTGTGGGGGGTTGTCACCTGCAGTGCTCCCTGCCGAAACTCCTTGGCCTTGTGTTTTGCAATATGTGATCCCATACATGGCCTGTTTTCAAGGGCACGGGGATGGTGCAGGGAACCCCTCTTTGGGCCTTCCTCTGTGGGGTTTGGATGCTCCGTTTTTGTCTTTTTGTTATCACACAAAGCACCATCAGACATTGGGCAAGGATGGTGAGGGGTGCCCGCATTTGGGTCCTGCAGCAAGCTCTGAGCTGTGGGTTTTGTCGTTTTTGAAAGGTGGATCACCCATGGGCATGCCATCTGACAGTGGGCAGGGATGGGGAGATGTGCCCCTCCTTTGGGGCCTGCAGCAGCTCTGAGCGTGGTTTGCCTTTCTTTGTGATCACACAATGCACCAGCCAGACAGTGGGCAGGGAGATCGGGGGAGGGTGCGCCCTCATTAATGTGGACTGCCGAGCAGCTCTGAGCTGTGGTTTGTCTTTTGATGATCACACAGGGCTCCAGCTGACAGTGGGCAGGGATGGGAGGGGTGCCCTCATTTGGGGCCTGCAGCCGCTCTGAGCTCTGGTTTGGTCTTTTTTGTGATCACAAACAAGGCCCCAGCAGACAGTGGGCAATGGAGGGTGAGGGGTGGCCCTCATTTGGGGCCTGCAGCAGCTCTGGACTGTTTTTGGTTCTTTTTGTGATCACACAGCAGGTCACCCAGCAGACAGATGGGTATGGATGGGTAGAAGGTGCCCTGCATTTGGGGCCCTGCATCTAGTTTGGAGCTCTGGTTTGTACCCTTTTTTGTGATCACACAAGGCACCAGCAGACATTGGTCAGGGATGGGGAGAGGTGCCCTCATTTGGGGCCATGCAGCAGCTCTGAGCTGTGGTTTGTGCTTTTGATGATCACACAGGGCTCCAGCTGACAGTGGGCAGGGATGGTGAGAGTTGCCCTCCTTTGGGGCCTGCATCTGTTTGGAGCTCTGGTTTGTCTTTTTGTGATCACACAAGGCACCAGCATACAGTGGGCAGGCGATAGGGGGGGGGTGCCCTCATTTGGGGCCTGCAGCAGCTCTGAGCTGTGGTTTGTCTTTTGATGATCACACCGGGCTCCAGCTGACAGTGGGGCAGGGATGGGGAGAGGTTGCCCTCAATTTGGGGGCCTGCATCTGTTTGGAGCTCGTGAGTTGTTTTTTTGAGATCTACACAATCACCAGCAGACCTGTGGGCAGGGATGGGAAAGGGGTGCCCTCAGTTGGGGCCTTCAGGCAGCTCTGAGCTGTGGGTTTGTCTTTTGATGATCACACAGGGCTCCAGCTGACAGGTGGGCAAGGGAAAAATGGGAGGGGGTGCGCCCCTCATTTTGGGGCCATGCAGCAGGCTCTGAGCTGTGGTTTGTCTTTTTGTGATCCACACAAGGCACCAGCAGAAATTTGGCAGGGATGGGGAGGAGGTTCCCTGCATTTTGGGGGCCTTGCAGCAGCGCTGAGCTGTTGGTTTGTCTTTTTGTGATCACACAGGGCACCAGCAGACCGTGGGCAGTGGGCAGGGATGGGAGAGGTGCCCTCATTTGGGGCCTGCTGCATCTGCTTGGAGCTGTGGTTTGTCTATTGATGATCACACAGGGCTTCCATCTGACAGTGGGCAGGGATGGGGAGAGGTTGCCCTCATTTGGGGCCTGCATCTGTTTGGAGCTCTGGTTTTGGGTCTTTTTGTTTGAGATCCCACAAGGCACCAGCAACTGTGGGCAGGGATGGGAGAGGGGGTTGCGGCCTATTTTGGGGACCTGCACAAGCTCTGAGCTGTGGTTTGTCTTTTGATGATCACACAGGGCTCCAAGCAAGACAGTGTGCCGGGATGGGGATGGGTGCCCTCATTTGGGACCTGCAGCATCTCTTGAGCTGTGGTTTGTCATTTTTAGTGATCACAACAAGGCACCAGCAGACAGTGGTCAGGGATGGGGAGGGGGGGCCCTCACATATATGGGGCCTGCAGGCAAGCTCTGAGCTGTAAGGTTTGTCTTTTTGTGATCACACAGGCACCAGCAGACAGTGGGCAGGGATGGGGAGAGGGCCCTCATTTGGGGCCTGCATCTGCTTTGAGCTGTGGTTTGTCTTTTGATGATCACACAGGGCTCCAGCTGACAGTGGGCAGGATGGGGAGGGGTGCCCTCATTTTGGGGCCTGCAGCATCGCGGATGTATTTTGAACTTGTGTTGGTTATAGAGACATGGTGGTGCAGACCCCTTCCTTTCCTGTTGTCCTGAGAGGTGGGACTGGGGTGTCTTGTGGATGGGGGACATCCATGGCCTGCAAAGGCGCCCTATACCATAGCCAATGTGATCTGTGGTGCACTTCTGCCATGGTTGCAGCTACCCCCTTGGGCAGGGTGTCTTTTTCTGGGGTGTGTGGAGACGTTGCTAGCCGCAGGATGTGTCAGCACCTGCTATTCCCTGTCAGTGCATTGTGTCTTTGTGCTGTGGGTACTGGGTGTGTTTTGTTTGAGCCTCATCATTTGGGGTACCTGTCCCCATGCACTTACCTCACGTGGGTAGTCTGAGCTCCGGTTGAACCTATGGGCCAGGCGCTCCCAGGCCCTCCTGACCCTTCCCAGGTTCTGCCTCCTGAAGGAGCCAGGGAAGAGCCTCTGCTGGGGGAGGCAGAACAGCTCTGTTAGGAGATAAAGATCCCTCTGGCTGAATGCAGGCTTCCTCGACATGGCTGCCATTTGTTCAGACTGTGTCTGTGCTGCGTAGCCACGTGCGTTGCTGGGGGCGTAGCCACGTGCGTTGCTGGGGCGTAGTCACGTGCATTGCTGGGGGCGTAGCCACGTGCGTTGCTGGGGGGGCGTAGCTACGTGCGAATGTCATGAGGCTTGAATACGTGCGTTACTGGCGGCGTACTTGCGTGCGTTGCTGCGGGCGTTAATCGTAAGAAGACGTACAGACACAAAGCACTGAAACAGAGCTGTAGCACAATGGTTACGGTACTGACCGCTGTTTACAGGCAGCATGGGTTCGATAGTCCCCAGTGTGCCTAACGCAGAGGGCTGTCCCCAGGCATCACCCTGTTACATCACAGAGGGAAAAGAAGAGGCATGTTTTCTCGTTACGCTGAGTATTGGTGTCAGAAAAACACCCTCGGAGGTGTGCCTGAGCCCCGTACGTTGTTAGTTGTGCCATGCATTGGTACGTGCGTAGCTGCGCGCCAGCGTACAATCGTGCGTGGGTACGTTGTGATGTTACATTGCTGGGTGGGGTAAACGTGTTGTTTTTACCAGTGTGGGCATCTTATTTTATCAGACTCTGTAGGGTGTCTTGCACCTATGCTTATGCTAGCAGATTGTACGTGTGAGGCCTATGGGTTTATCAGGAGCCTGTGAGCAGCTTGCTGGGGTGTTCACAGGGGTTGGATTGTGCCAGTCACACCCATGATGCACTGCACATGCAAATCAAGCTGTCCCAACAGATACACACCATGGGGAATGCACCCCCACAGCACCTCGGCCTGGTAGGGGGGACTGACCATGTGCACCCCCACAGCAAGCGACTCGGCCTGGTAGGGGCTACTGACCGTCGTGTTTGTTACTGGCACAGAGTAGCTACACACCGTCACATTGTGGCGGGTTACTGTGCTCACCCTGAGGGGTGCAGTGAGGCAGCCCAGCACCAGGTCCAAAGCAGTGTTAATGTGTGAGCATAGGTAGGTTCTGCAGGACCACCTTGGATATCTCTGTCTGTTTGCAGGATCAGGTGTGAGCGCGCTCCCATTTGCACCACGGTCACCCAGACTTCCCACCCCTCTCCCCCGCGGCGAGGGCCTGAGGGTTTGGGGCAAGCAAGGGTCGCTCCGGCATCAATAAATCTCACAGTCTACCTTCACTGGCATAAGGTTGGCAGTAAAGAAAGAGAGAACATTAACCCTAGTGCGCTGCTAGAGGTAACCAGACACCGCCTGCACAGGGCAGTCAATGGCAGGTGGCAGCTCTGTACACAGCCATATACAGCAATAGCAGAGCTAGACATTACAGCTGGCAACCCCATCCACTATTCTGATAATCCCATGGTGCATAGCCATGCAGCCCTCCATCCTACAACACTACCAGTGCTGGCAATACAGTCTGCTAGTGGCCGGGCAGTGGAGATGCCTGCACCCCAGAACTTGGGATGGTCAGGGCTATACACAGCAAGCAGATACATCAGTGACTGGGCCCCAAAAGGAAACCGCATATTTATTCAGTTATGGAGTTAGAAATTATTAAATAGCCACTATGGGAGTGCCGTAGTCGCATAAGCTGTGGTCACGTGGGCCACAGTCAGGGTGGAGAGTAGATCTCCTCAGGCAGGATGATACCCTGAGGTCACCTTGGTCTGTTGTAGGTGGTGGCGGCGTGGCACTGCAATGTGCCTGTCACTGCCCTGCTATGCCCTGTGGGCTAGATTATGGGCACCCTGGCCAGGCCACCCTGTCCCGGCCTATACTCCATGGTACCCTTGCTCGCTCATTGATGCACATTGGGGGCAGCCCAATACCTGGCAACATTGCTGCCAGTGTGGGCTGTGGAAGGTGGGGTTTTTGCAGTCCATGCCACACACTGGATAGTATCAGACGAGCGCACGCCCTCACAGCCTATGCCAGCATTGTGCTAAGCTCTATACGAGGTGGTCGCAGCATAGGCCATACCCAGTCAAAAAAAAAAACACCACACCAGTCGGGCTGGGGGGCATAGTTCGAGGGCTATGGATATGGTACGAGGCAAGACGGTTGGGGGGTCACTACTCCCCAGGGTGGTGAACACTGTCAGAGACCAGACCTGCATGGCAGGCGACAACTACCAGTCCTCGCGGCATGACATCAGGAATGATTGCTTATGGTGGAGCTCAATGATTGGTCAAATGTGGCTTAACCATAGGAATTGATATCTGAAGCAGTTATCATAGGAATCACGTTTGATAGCTGTGTAGCGGCATATACCTGCAGGTGTAGGGTGGCATTGCTATTTATGGGGGGGGGGTCTGCAACTCCGCTAGTGTTGGGAGATACAGGCTAGGGCGCGCAATGTCATTGCCTCTTCTCACTTGTGGCACTTGGCCAATGGGGGGGGTCTCTGTGGTGTGGGTTGGTGTCCCTCGTTGGCTGCTTGCTTTCAGTGGCAGTAGTTCCCGTGCAACTCCAGATCCTG